>JABCRI010000558.1:0-18450 GCA_015143295.1 Tetracentron sinense
GTGGGGGAGATGCGAGAAGAGAAAATGTGTTAGAAATGTGACTTGTGCGGCGGTTGAAAACACATAGATAGTGAGAGAGAAAAAATAGTAGATAGTTAAGGGAATCAGCCCTATCTAAGGGGATTGAAGTTAATAGATTTGAAATGACTTTAATACCCTTAAATATTTATTTACTAAATATTAATAGGATAATATAATATAATATTTGGTTTTTTGTCATAGTAAAAAAGTCAATCAATGCCACCTACCCTTCCTCTCATTATAATAGTAGAGATACATGTATAGGGGTAATTTTGTATTTTGGCTGAGATGCGTACTAGAATACAATTTTGGGAGTAGACACATCCTGACCGGTACTTCATGTACTTCGTTTGAGATACGTGATTGGAACAAAACTTTCTCATACTCAGTATCATATCCGTGACATGTGGGGCAACCTGAAGTCGGGGTGGAATGAGCTTCCGTCTTTGGGAGCTTCTAGGGGTATCCTACTTATGTGGGATTTAGAGAGAGTGGAAGTGCTGGAGTTAAAAGTGGGGGCATATTCGATCTCTGTTTTATGTCGCTTAATTAGGGAAGAATTTTTATGGGTCTTTTCAGGGGTGTACGGGCCAGTTGGAAGGTCAGAAGACTTAGAGTTATGGGACAAATTGGAGGACGTCAGTGTGCGTTGGGGCAAACCGTGGTGCTTGGGAGGAGACTTTAATAGCATATGTTTATCTTCGGAAAGGAAAGGGGGAAGTGTTGTCAGTCCTAAGATGAGAAGGTTTGGAGATTTCATTTTCCGGCATGGTTTGATTGATTACCCTTTGCGAGGAGCTCATTTCACTTGGTCTAAAGTAGGAAATAATCGTATAGCTAGCCAACTTAACTGCTTCCTCATAGACCCAGAGTGAGAGGCTCACTTTCCTAATATTATTCAATCGTCTCTCCCCAGACCCATCTCGGACCATGTGCCTTTATTATTAGAGTTGGGGCGGTTTGCGGGGGGGCCATGCCCTTTTCACTTTGAGAACATGTGGTTGGAGGATGATCGGTTCCGAAACCTAGTAGCCGAGGTGTGGAGCCAAAATAGAGGGTGGGGGTCAGCTAGCACTCGCTTTGGGATAAAACTGAAATTTTGGAAAGAGCACCTTAAGATATGGAACAAGGAGGTTTTAGGAAAGTGCATCTTACCAGGTTACTGAGGGAGATTGAAATCTTGGATGGGTTCGCCGAGGTATGGGATCTTTCCTCTTCAGAATCTAGGGAAAGAGAGGCAAAGAGAATCAAGTACATTACGGCCCTAAAGCTCAAAGAAATTAGTTGGAAGCATAAAGCTAGGACGCGATGGCTAAAAGAGGGTGATGGCAATACTAAATATTTTCACAAAATGACAAACAACAAGAGAAAAAAGAACTACATTTCCAAGCTAAGGGTAGACGGAAGGTGGATAGAGGAGAAGGGAGAGATTGAAGAAAGGGTTATCTCTTATTATAAGGGCTTGTATCGAGAGAGGAAGAGATGGCGCCCAAAGTTGGATGGGCTCTCTTTCGGAGGTTTGACACCGAATCAACGAACAACCCTTGAGGTTCCCTTTGAGGAAGCAGAAGTGATTTTTGCTCTTAAGGGTTTGGCGAGTGATAAGGCGCCGGGGCCAGACGAGTTTTCTATTGAATTCTATAGGGCATGTTGGGAGTTTGTGGGCCGAGATTTCATGGAAGTGATGCAGGAGTTCTTTGATACCGGGTGGTTTGACCGAGTCATGAATAACACTTTTCTGGCTCTGATTCCGAAGAAGGAAGGGGCGGCGGAGCTCAAAGACTTTCGGCCCATTAGTCTAGTGAGCAACATGTATAAAATCATCTCGAAGGTTTTGGCTACTCTTCTCAAGTTGGTTATGGCTTCTCTCATATCCCCTCAACAAAGTGCTTCTGTAGGAGGGCGCCAAATTGTAGATGGGGTTCTTGTGGTGAACGAATGTATCGACTCCAGGAGGCGAGAAAGGATTCTGGGAATCCTTTGTAAGGTTGACATGGAGAAGGCCTATGACCATGTCAATTGAGAGTTCCTAAATTACATTCTAGGCAGGATGAGATTTGGGCAGAAGTGGAGGATGTGGATGAGGACTTGTATATCGTCAGTTTCCTATTCTATCCTACTGAATGGGAGTTCAGTGGGGTACTTCCTGAGCTCTGGCGTTTGAGGCAAGGGGATCCCTTATCACCCTTTTTGTTCGTCATTGTATCGGAAGCTTTGGGGAGAATGTTAGCAAAGGCAGAGGGGACTCTTTTTGAAGGCTTTAGGATCGGTCAGACGGGGTTGAGGATTTCCCATCTCCAATTTGTGGATGACACTCTCATTTTTTGTCGGGCTTCGAGAAGAGATCTTCTGCAACTCCGATGGTGCTAGGCTGTTTCGAAGTGGTGTCAGGCCTGTGAGTTAATCTAGCTAAATCTGAAATTTTGCAAGTGGGGGAGGTCCCTATTCTAAATCACCTTGCAATATGCCTAGGGTGCAGAGTGAGGTCCCTCCCTTCAGTGTACCTAGGTTTTCCGATGGGAGCAAAATTTAAGGCCAAATCAGTTTGGACTCCTGTTTTAGACCGCATTGCAAAACCCTTGACAGGATGGAGGGCATCATACTTATCAAAATGGGGGAAATTGACTTTGATCCAGAGCACGTTGCAAAGCCTTTCAACTTACTTTATGTCGTCTATAACCATCCCTAGATCAGTAGCCTATACCATAGAGAGGTTATAGAGGGAGTTTTTATGGACAATAAAGAGGACAAAGGGAAGTATCATCTAGTAGTGTGGTCTAAATTGTGCCAGCCCAAAGAAGTTGGGGCACTGAATCTCAAGCCGCTAACTCAAATGAATAAAGCTTTGCTCGGGAAATGGGTGTGGAGATTTGGCGAGGACAGGGAGAATCTGTGGAGGGCTGTGATAGTGGCCAAGTATGGGGAGGTTTCCCATTGGATTCCCCAGGAGGTTAGGGGTTCTCATGGCCTGGGGACTTAGAAGGGGATCATGGCTCATGTCGGTTTGGTTGTACCCTTCTTTACTTATCAAGCGGGTCGAGGTTCAGAGATAAGGTTTTGGAAGGACATTTGGTCAGGTTCTAAGTGGCTCAAGGATGATTTTGGAAACTTGTTTGTTCTTTCTACCGACAGGGATGCTCTTGTGGTGGATTCATACGAGGAAGGATCGGAGAGAATAGTTTGGTGTCCAAGGATGCGTCGAGACCTTAATGATTGGGAAATCAGCGACTTCTTCCGGCTGTTGGAGCGTATCACTTCTTCCGGGGTGACCCTCGAGCTCAGGGACTGCAGGCTATGGTCGAGGGGTAGTTACGAGCGCTTCTCGGTTAAGCTTTTGTATCAGTCTTTGTTCCCTTCTTTGAGAAACCCCTTCCCTCATAGAGCGGTGTGGAATCCAGGTATTCCTTCTAAGGTCTTTTTCTTCCTTTGGACAGCTTCGTGGGGAAAAATCTTAACCGGGGATTGTTTGCAACATCGAGGATGGAATATGGCCAACAGGTGTTTCATGTGCTTACAAGCGGAAGAGACAGCAGATCATCTTTTATTGCATTGCCCAGTGGTGCTGGAGGTATGGGGTTTCTTTTTGTCCAAAATGAGTGTGGCATGGGTATTCCCTTCAACTTTTCGTAATCTCCTTGACCGTTGGCATTGGGATAAAGGCACAGGAGTTTGGGAGAAGATATGGGGAGTCCTTCCTGGGGCTATCTCTTGGTCTCTATGGGGAGAGAGAAATCGTTGAGTGTTCGAAGATAAAACTTCTTCAGTGCCCAGGATGGGTGACCGTATCCGCTTGGTAGTGTTGGAGTGGGTTGGCTTACAATGTAACAGGGAGGCAATTCAGGATATTTTGTAGAGTTGTCAGGGGAGGAGTGACTAGGTAGGCTGTCTGGGGCTGAGTTTACTCGCTTGTAATCTCGGAGGCCTCTTGTTTTTGTTTTTTGTTGTTCTTCTTTTTCTTCTGGATAAAATGAGATATTGATCAAAAAACAATTTAGGGGGTGGACACATCCTGACTTATTTTTCCAGTGTTCCATACATCTAGTCAACCAAAAACCACTATAATAACTGTGTTGAATTCTCCTTTTCTTCTCCTTCCGTCGGAGTTCAGAGCATTTGTCACTGTAAGCAGGCTTACAACAGAGCAGACTGTAGACTAGTGTTGCCCTGTCCCATCATATCACATTTTTCTGTACTCGAAAAGAAGATGATTGTTTGAGCATTTGAGATAAACCGGATATACCTTCTCAACACTTGCTTCACCTTTGTGAACCTTTAATCGTGAATCTATTCAGATTAAGGACAACGGTCTCTATTGATGTTAGACTCTCAATTCGTCATTTATTCTTCCCGTATCTATGTCAATTAAGAATGCTGAGGTGCTTGAATGCAAGGCTTGTCAACTGTGATGTTGTCTTCCATTTGGTCTTAATGATAGAAGCATTCTCCTTATATTCATTTTAACAAGGTAGGCATCTCTGAGTTTTCCCTTTTGTGGTAGAGAATCTGCTTGCATCATGGTCTTCCTTTTCATCTAGCCTTAATTACAGTCTCCTCTTTCATATGTCACTCTGACACATGGTATCATCTCTGATTTGTTTTTTCTTTGTGATGATATTTGTTTCATGAATGTTTGCCACAAACCACTTTGCTCTAGCTTATGAGATCCACCATAAGGCTGCCTTCAAAGAACTTTCATAATCTGGTCAAAATCCAGTACCATGTGTGTGTTGTAGTGCAACTTAAAAGTTTTAGAGAAAGCATCTAGAGCCACTGATACCAGTTATCACATCCCAAATTCACTTCCCCTATTGCTTTCAGCTCTTTATGAAAGTATTCAGTTGGTTGCCATAATTATTTGGTTCAGTGATCTCCCTAATGTCTATGTTTGTTTCTCCGATTGAATTTTACAGGTATTGGTTCCATAATATACCCCTGTTTTGGGAAGTAAAACTTTTTCATCATTTCTATAACCTAGGAGCTTTACTGTTCACCAATTTGGAAATCATATATTATTAAAAAGAAAAAAAAAATCCTAAAAAAAGGGGTCCCAGAAAAGTGTTATACATCTACCACTATTTTTATTTTATTTGAAATTATTCTAATAGATACTGTCTTCTTTTTCTGATTGCAGGTCGGATTCCTAATACAAAGAGGTTGAACTTGGAAGCTGTAGGTGTGGCACTTGATGATACAGGAGCTGTGAAGGTTACTAGCTTTTGTCAAATTTTTACTTGCATCTGCTATAATTTCACCGACCGACCATTTCATTTTAACTGGGGAAAAGGGGACTATCTATTACTAAATGGCCATGCTCTAATAAAGGATGGTCCAACAAAGCCATGTTCACCATAAATGTGTTGTGTGAGGCCTCATAAGTTTATAACACGATTGAGTACTCTCACAAATTAATTACATTTTTATTTGGTCCAGGTAGACGAGTACTCCTGCACCAACATACCTAGCATATGGGCTGTTGGTGATGTTACGAACCGAATTAATCTTACTCCCGTGGCCTTAATGGAGGGAACCTGCTTCTCAGTATGTGGATCATCCAGAGGATCATTATCTCCTGTCATTGAGTTCACCATGACATTTCTTATTTATTTGTTCCTGCAATTGTCACAATGAGATATTTGATTTCATGTTGATAAAGGATTTCATTTTTTTTTGCATTGCCTAGCAGAAAACTGTTTTTGGCGGGCAAGCTACTAAACCTGACTATAATTATATACCTTGTGCTGTGTTCTGGTACTCTCTCTCTCTCTCTCTCGCGCGCGCGAGGTTTTGAATGCATGTTTATGTATGACAATCATATCATGGTTTCAACATAAATTTAGTGATCTCTCTCTCTCTCTTGCGCGCGCGCACACGCACAAGGTTTTGAATGCATGTTTGTGTATCACAATCATCTATAGTTTCAACATAAATTTACTGATGCCGGTCTCCTTTTTCTGTAATGTATAGGAAACAATTTGTTTTTGATAGGATCTACACAGCTTAAATTATTATAGATATGAATAGTGTTGCCTTATGCACATCTTATTTGAAGATTTTGTCTTGCCCTATTTAGAGCTTATCTCAGAATATAGATAGAAATGCTGATAGACATAATGTGCCGAATTGTCCTTCCTCTTAGTATAGATATGAATAGTACTTCATTTTTCTTCCATCCAGAATCTCGTTGTCGTATGATTAGTTCATTTTTTATCGCTTTGCAGTATACCACCTCTTTCTGTAGTGGGCCTAAGCGAACAACAGGCTATAGAGCAAGCAGATGGTGATATTCTGGTTTTCACATCAACATTCAATCCAATGAAGAACACCATCTCTGGGTCAGTATAGTGGTTTAAGAACATTGTTTCTTGTTTACTAAATAGATCAATAAGCTGTCATTGCATCAGCAGATGTCATTAATTACATCAATTAAAAAAAAGTGATAAAAAAAAAACACAGTTTTAGGAAAAGGAAAACCATAGTTAAATAATAAATAAGGAGAGAGACTGGTTAACTACCATTACGAGATCATATGCTCCTTTTTAACACTTCAACTTTCCTGTCATTCTTCAGAATGGTTATCAATCATTCCAAGCTTGATAGTTAAAAGACTGAATTGATCTCTAGCTGTAGCCTGTAGCCACAATGAAAATGTCTCAGCTGGTCTTCACATCTAATATGGTTGCATAAAGAAGTTTGCCTTGTCTCTTTTCTGTCATTTCAACCTTCTTATTCCAAAGATTTTTTGCCAGTCTCAAGTCCTAGCTAGAACAATTAGATGAGCTGGTCTATAAATTTTTAACAAGCTGCAACTGCATAAATGAGCTTATTTTTGTCTTCCTCTCAAGTTACAATCAAGTGAGCAACTATGATGCAATTCTGTGATTCACATTAAGATATTATTGTTTATATCCTGATTGCACTTTTGTTGCAACTGAAACATATTTGTGTTGATATTGGTATGTCAAATCCCATGTCAGTAAAGGCAACTCTTGGTTGGCTTCAATTGCCTACCAGTATTTGAAATGGCTCTATTTCAATCTTTATATTTATTGATGTGATTTGTTCTTTTTTCCATGACAAGAACACTTAAGGGCATTGCTTTCCCTTTCTTCATATATTTTCTTCCCTTCTCTCTTTACTTCCCCCCCTCTCCTTCTCTACAAGTATAAATTCTCACAGAGAACACAGCAACACAGATACTTTTCTTGTTCTGCTGCTGAAATCTCTTGCAACAGTGCCATCGTTTGGCTGTATTGACGATAGTAGAAACTGCATGATCAAGGGTCTCTGGTTTTGTTGGGCTATTGCATCTTGATATAGCTCAAATAGAGAAAGATATGACGATCTCTTTATAAAATTTTGGGAAGTTGGTGAAGAGGTTTTGCAGTCCCAAACCTTAAAATAAGTTTTTGATTGGTTCATTGATAATGGATTTCATACCAACATTTAGTTGATTGTGATTGGGTCATTTGATATGCCCCTGGGTCCCAAAATTGATTTTGTTAAATTTTGCAGTGTCAAAAATGACATGAAGATTTTCTATTCTGTGCATAATATTGTTGTTAGAAGAGGATAGCTCAGGCTCAGTTTGTATTTAGCAGAATGCAGTGTACATAATATACCATCTGGTAAATGATGTGCTCAGTGTTATTTAGTACTTTGAGATTATGGATATGGTCAAAGTGATAAAAAGCTGCAGCCTTCAGATTTCTCTTAGGTTTCGTGGGAACTTCCCAATGATTGAAAACCCAGTTACAGCACAAAGCACTTGAACTTCATTTACATGAAATGCATAAATAAAATAGAAACATAAAAAGTACTTGATCCAACCATATATGGATAGGGTAAAACATTCAGGTGAGACCAAGGGAAACAAAAAAGTGCCTAATTTCCCTTTTTTTTTCTCCATGGCACTAAAAGAGTCCCAGTAAAGACAGACCTTGAAAATGATGTCCTTAAATTCTGCATCTTTCTCAAGCACCAAAAGAGACATAGTAAAGGACAAAGAAGTATTAAGGCCTTAGAGGTTTCCTGCAGAACTAATTTATGGTTCAATGAAGAAGATTTTGGGACAAGTTTGTCTTATAGTTATTCATTTTCATTTATTTATTTCTTTTTTTTACTCATTTCAATTCAGTCATCTTCAATTCTTACAGAAAGGGAAACAAATTGAAATTAAATTCCAATTTTTGCTTGAATGTTCAATATAAATCGGAACCAACAAAAACTCTCTTAAACTCTACAATAGGAACACGGGTCATGCTTCTATTTCATCCTTAATCTCCAAGTACAGATGTAATATAATGTGCCTAAAAAATAAGACCACTTAGTTTCTTGATGAACTTAAAAGAATTGAAAATACAAGTCTACTCCTTTTAAGCAAATTTATGTGGTTCTGCAAAAAAACTCTAATAGAGTTGCTGAAGAAACCAAAAGGCAAAAACCAAAGAAACTCAACAAAGGGTTTAGTTTCGGTACTTGAAACTTGAAAAGGGGAGGGGGGGAAGTCAACCAATGAATATTGTGAACACCCCATTTTTACACCCCTTAATCCCTTTATTTTATTTGTAATTTTAATTTTAATTTTAATTTTATTATTTTATTTGAGTGTCGAGGTTCTAGATCCGAGAAAGAGAGAGAGAGAGAGATCATCCCCTTTACCCATTGTTCAAAGCCCTCAAAAGAGAAACCCCATGTTTAAAACCCATGAGCCAAAGCCAGAGTCCAACCTTAAAGCCCAAGCCCGGATCCAAAGTAGCCCAAGTGCACCTAAGCCCAAATCCTCAAAGGGTTTGAACCCTAAGGTCCAAGGCCCATCTCAATTTCCTATAAAGCAAGAGAGGAGTTTTTTAAAAAAAAGAAACACTATTCATTTTCGTGAAAACGAGTTAGCCGCCCTCTCTTCTTCCCCAACAGACCTCAATCCGATAACTCTAATTCCCCTCTCTCGGTTGGGTTACAGTCCGGCGATCTCCACTATCTCCGGCAGACCACAGCGTTTCTCCAAGTCATCTATCATCTCCGGCGTCCGGCGAGTTCAACGCTGCTCCAAGATAATCCAACTCCTTGTCGATTCCGGTTTCGTCGATCAGGTTAGTTTTCCCATCCATCTCCTCGCCCTCTTTTCTAGATCTAGATCTAGGTTTATTTACTTATTTATTGTTTATTATTTTTATTTTTTTTTATGATTTCCTTCTCCCGATCGAACCAGACGTCCGGCGATTTACTCTCCAGCGGTTTCCGAAGGCAAGAAAACCTCACTTGTGGTCTCCTACATCTATACCTCAGTTCGTCGCCACTATCTCCAGCAAGTTTACCCTTCGGGCGAGTCACAGGTCTGTACCCCCCTCCGATCCACCTCCTTTTTTCGATTTCTAGATCTAGATCCGGATCCAGATCTAGATCTATTTGATCCGATTTTTTTTATTTAATTATTTTTAGTTCTGTGTTCTTTCGTTCTTCTGAGATCGAATCTGTGGCAGGAGAAGTAGTTTTACCTCTGTTCATCCCTTCCGGCGAGCTCGATCAGTCGGGTCATCTCAGTTGTAGTAACCATCTTCTCCGGCAAGCTTCTTCACTTTCAACCTCTCACCCATCTCCGTTCAGTAGATACCTTCGTTTCTCAGGTAACCATTCTGTTCCTTTGCTCTTCCTGATTTCCCTCCCATCCCCCGTTTCATCCGGATCCGGTCTGCAGATCAAGGTCTCCCGACCTGAATCTACAGATCCCGGCGCCTGTAATCACCTCCATTTGTTATTTTAGTATTTTATTTCGTTTTGTTATTTGTGTATTTTTATTTTATTTTATTTTATTTTATTTTTTTTTTAATTTGTTTGTCTCTGCTATTGTCCCGGATTTCCGGATTCCGATCATCTTCTCCGGCGGCATCACTTCGGCTTCCCCGGCGGCATCACGTCGGGTCCAACAGCAACAGTTCGTTTGTTCCAGCCATGGCTTCAACAGCAATCCGATTATTTTTATTTTTTGTTTTTAATTTGTAAATCCTTTGTTGGATTCCCCATTCTGTATTTTGATCAACGAAGTAGCAACCAGGCAGCCGAGATTGATTTCCCTTCTTCAAAACAACCGCACGCAGGTATGCGCTTTCCCTATTTAATTATTTATTCACTTAATGTTTTTTTGCATGGTGGAATTTAATTTAGAGATTTGAATCTCTTGGGAAGCCTAAAATTATTTTTCTAGAATTTTTGGGCTTACCTCTCGAGTCTTAGAATGATAGTGGACCAAAGCCAATCGACCATTAGTGGTCAATGGGCCTTGGCCCATTAACTTTCTCTTGAGGCCCATTTACTTTGTTGTGTATGTATGTATTATCCATGTGTGTGCAATAGGGATAGGCCGTGATTTTTCTTTTCCTATTTTGCCTACATTGGGCACTTAGATAGTTTTCCTTTTTTTTTTAACCCTAAATAATTGGCCCACCCCGTTAGTTAGTCTTACAAAAAAAAAAATAATAATAATAATAATATAAAAAGATTAAAATAAATTAAAGGTACTGGTCTATCTTCCCTTGGGACCTAGAGCAGGGTCCGTATTTAAACCATAGCCTCTTTTGGTTTAAGGCCGCTCGATCCGCCCTGCTCTTTGCCTTTAAGTTAATTAAGTCATTTAGGCTTTATTTTCCTTTTTGCCTACCTTGGGCATTTAGTTTAGTTCTTGACTAGTTAACTTGCCAGAATAAAAAAATACAAAAAAATCAAAAAATACAAAAACAACAAAAACATTTAAAAACCCCCAAAATGGACTTACCCTAATAAATGAACGTCCCCTAGAGCTCCGCCATGAGCACCTAGCTACGCGACCATTTCCCGGAATGAGATTCATAAATCTCAATTCCACTTCCCCTCCCCCAACTCAAACACGAGTTGGAAGTGACCACACTCCGAAACGAGTATAAAAACAGTCACGGACCCTGAACTACTATGAGGGTCTGATTCCGACTAACCGGATAAGTAGGCAGCCCAATCAGGGTTCGACCCCAACCAAAAATAAACTTTTTACACCCCATTTTGATTTGTACTCGATTAGCAAAATTAATAATTGTTTTAGGAAATGTTAAGTGATTTTTTTAAATGTTTAATTTGGACCTAATGAGTAGGTTACCATCATTGGATGGAGGTCCTGGGGTGCCTAACCCCTTCGCCAGGACCTAAAGGGATCTCTTACCTAGACTACTCTGGACCGTAGACCCCCTTATTTGGATTATCTCGGGATCCTACTTCCCCTAAGTAGGTGGCGACTCTTAGAATAAATTTAGCGTTATTCCTCTACTCTCGGACCTTATCTCGACACTTAGAGTTGAGAGGGGAGGAAAGGCGGTAAATTTATGCGTTCACAGCTTTGGCGACTCTGCTGGGGATTAAAAGGATCCAACCTGAAAATTAGGTATAAGTTAAACATTATTAAAATCACTGATTATTTCCTAAAGTAATTCTTACTTTTGCTAATTCTTTTTATATTGTGAGTATGTTCTTATTCTTTCTTATGTGCATATCATATTTATTGCATATTAGTGTAATAACCCTTAAACCCTCTAGTTTGACTTATTACGCCTACAACTGTTTGATGATTATCTTCAGTGCTGGGGCTTAACAGTCATGGTTTAGCTGTATCACCCCTGTGGGACGATTATTCTCAGGAAGGGATATAGACTAAACCCACTTGCGCCAATCGGCCCATTTTTGGGAGTCGCATATACGGCCAAGTGTCCCCCAACCACCTTAGGAACACCTTGCATTACCCCAGCATATGTATATAGTAGAGGTATTGTGGGTATGTTCTTATTCTTCTCTTATGTGCATATCATATTCATTGCATAATAGTGTAATAACCCTTAAACCCTTTAGTTTGACTTATTACGCCTACAACTGTTTGATGATTATCTTCAGTGATGGGGCTTAACAGTCATGGTTTAGCTGTATCACCCCTGTGGGACGATTATTCTCAGGAAGGGATATAGACTAAACCCACTTGCGCCAATTGGCCCATTTTTGGAGTCGCATATACGGCCAAGTGTCCCCCAACCACCTTAGGAACACCCTGCATTACCCCAGCATATGCATATAGTTTAGGTAGAGATATAGTCTATAAGCATCTGTTTAGGAAGGTTTCCCCTAATCCTACTTTGCTTATAGCCTATACCCGCCCTGCCTTTTGATTGAACATGAAGGTACCCCTGTGTACCCATATGTTCATTTAAAAAAGGGGCCTGTGTGAGCCATTGTTGAATAAACTCCCAACCCATCTCTAGACTTTGCATATGGGGTTCAAAAACCCAGATTCTACTGGATATTCATATCCAAATTTTATCTTAAATCCATTGGGCCTTGGTTTCCAATAACACAACTTAGTAGGTAGACCCCTATCTGCCTACCCCATTGGTTTACATATGTCAAGGATCACCCATTTTAATAAAACAATTGGTGAAAGAAAATCAAAAAAAAAAAAAAAAATCAATCAAAACTCAATCAAAGCAAAAACAGAATAATTGATTAAAAAAAAAAAAAAAAAAAAAAAGGGAGATGAAGTTAAAATTTGAAAACTTAAACAAAACAAAAAAAAGGAAGAAAATCCAAAATTCAAAGAAGAGGAGGTTCACATTCATTTTGCATCTTAAACCTATTAGGTCTTGGTTTCCAATAACCCAACTTAGTAGGTCGGATCCATGCCCACCCACCCCATTTGGTTTCTTCAAAAAAAAATAATAAAAAATTTTCAAAGATTTCAAAAGAAAAAGGGTTAGTGTTTCTGCATCTCATATGCATGTCATCGTGTTTACACTTGTATATATATACTTACACTTACACATATTTTCAGTCAAATGGCAGGCCCATCTAGGATGCCAGAATCAATGAATAGATCAAAACCCAAGATGAATTTGAAGCTTACGGCGGCATGTAATAAAGAGCTCACCGAAATAGTAAATGCCCTCACTCCAATGCAAAAACTATATTGGAGACAGAAGACTCATTTGGGCTACATCTTAGACCTTGTCTTGGTAAAGCCAGATTGGCGTCTCATCACGGCAGCCATACAGTGTTGGGATTCTTCAGCCGTGGTTTTCCGTTTCGGAAGAAATGAGATGTGCCCAACTTTAGAAGAAATCTCTACCATTCTTCGGTTGGATTTAACTGACACGGTGATTGTTCCTCGCTACAAACGATCATACAAAAGAGAACTATCAGAATTTCTGCGAATTAAACCTGCATTGTTGGAAAACTGTGCCAAGGATTCCTATTCCAGGCTGTCCACAAGTTATCTTTTAAAGAGGTGCAAGCACAACTGGAAACCAGAGGACCAAACTGTAGATTTACCTGGATTCAACGCCTTTACTTTGGTGGCGGTGTCGCAGCTGGTTTTTCCCAAGAATAGCCGTGAGTATGTAGAGTCAGTACTTGTGGGAATCATTCAAGATGTGTACAATGGAGGTACTCTTGTTCCAGTTATCTTGGCGGAACTATTCCTAAGCCTTAAGCATGCAGCTAATACCGGAAGGAATTTCTTCAATGCAAGCATTTCTTTGCTATTCTTATGGTTAGTGGAGCATATACCATCACTGATCACTGTGCCAGCCAATATCAGTGGGTATTGCAGTTTACCAAAAAAGTTTTCTGAGGTGCAGTCAAGCTTAAAAACCGTAAATGTGGGAAAGTTGTATGAACTCCTCAATAGCCTTTTAGATACTCAGATAATTTGGAAATGTGATTGGCTTAATATGAAGGTTTTACCTCGTTTGGCCACTGTTAAGAGAAGAAGCATAGCACTTGCAGGAGTGACTGGGTCATCACCTTACGTACCCATCAGGGTACTTCGCCAGTTCGGTTACCAACAATGTGTACCAGTGTTAGATGACTTATCTCAGGACTATATCCGTTTTTCTGAGTTATCGGAACTCATGGACAGACGTTTTCAGACAAAGTGGCAGTTGTGTAAGTGGAACAAGTTGCCAGGATATGTAGTATCGACTGGACCACCAACAAAAGAAGGATATGATCTGTGGTTAGAAAATCAACAGGTTGTCTCAGAGATGCCTAAGCCAGAAGAACTACCAACACCTGTTTCGGTACCCTCAAAGGGAAGTCTCCCTTTTTCTAAAGTAGCGATCCCTTGGGAAGATAAGTTCATACAAGCTCAACTTAAGATTCTCGAAGACAGGAAGGAATTGAAGAAAGCACAACAGGCGCACCAGCAACAAGAAGCCAAGATGAAGGAGATAGCTAGTGCAAAGGAAGAGCAGTTAGGACAGGCCCAGCTCAAGATTCTCAAGGGCATGAAAGAATTGGAGGAAGCACAACAGTTACTCCAACAAGAGAAGAATGATTTGAAGCGTCGGCACCAACTTGCCCATGATGAAGAAAAGCAGTTAGTTAGAGCGAGCTATGCGAGAGTTCCAGAAAAGAAAGAGAGATGATGCTCGAGACTCCCGTCAGTTTGAAGAACAGTTTTGTTACTATCAAGAGCAGTTGAGCGTCTCCAAGCATAACGCAGAAGTCAAAGCTTTGGAGTTTGACTTCAGAATTCAAAGTGCTTCGGACATGGTTGACAGGTTGGAGAACGAAATTGCATGCCTCCATCAGCAAGTTCTGGATCTTGGGGGCAACCCTTCATCATTTGGTTATGGCTTCCCAGATGGGCCTGTATAGGGTTGAGTCTTTTTCTTTTTGTCTTCCGTTGTTTTTCTTTATTTTCTTTTGGGTCAGTGTTGTCTTAAAATCACACAAACACCTGCATATATAAAGAAGTGATCTTCAACTTTTTGCTGTTAAATCATGCATTCATGTTGAATCGTTACATCTTTCTCAGTGTTGCATGAAACAGCGTATTGTCACTCGTTCTGTATCTCGTGCCCTTGCCCAAGCTGCGATAATAGATCTGGACAGTCCTGAAGTCGCAGACTGGTCATCTCAAAGCTCAGCAGACATGGCTGCTCCCAACAATCGTCTGGATTCGAGTACAGATCAGCTTGTACAAGCACATGACTATGAGATACATGGGATGAAAGCCCAATTGGACAGTATTCAAGAAACCTTGCAGGCTCTGATGGCTTTACAACTTAACAAACCTACTCACCAACCAGAAGCCGAACCATTTCAACCCGAACAGCCTAGAACTTCATTCCAACCAGAAAGTTTTCAACCAGACCCACCCGGAATTGGAACCTTTCGGCATCAACCAGACCATTCAGGGTTTAGACCTTTCCAACCGGATCAACCTAGGGTTGAGATTCCTGCTCCAAACTTTACCTTTATCAACCCTCTTCATGATCAGCCGGGTGAGGATGGTGATTTTGACTACACCCGATTTGATGGAAAAACTGGCGAGGCTGTGCATTGCGACCATCACAATCCAAAAATGCCACAGGATTCTGAGTTATTGGTGTCTCTCAAGAGCCAACAAGAAGAAATTCGTCAGCTGAAAGAGATGATGAAAAAAATGCAAGGGGCATCATCCTCCTCTACAGGGATAACTCTGGATGACCTACTCTTCTCCTCTGATGCTTTGGTTCCCTCTGATTTTCGAGTGCCAGAATTCACTAAATATGGGGGCAAAGGATGTCCGAAAGAGCATCTACAGTTGTATGTGGGAGACATGATGGCTTACAGAGATAAACCATCATATCTTATCCAATATTTCCAGAAAAGTCTGAAAGATGCCGCTCTCAGATGGTGGCTTTCAATTGACAAGAAGCCGATTACCAGTTGGCAGGATGTGATCGATCTCTTCATAGATCAGTTTTCTTTTAACTTGGAAGTGCTCCCTCAAAAGAGCGATCTAGAGCAACTATCCCAGAGGAATAATGAATCATTTATTGAGTATGCCGCTAGATGGAGGGAAATGACGTCAAGACTATCAGTACAGTTATCAAAGGAAGAAATGGCTTCTACCTTTTTGGGAACCTTAAAGCAACCATATTCAACATTGATGATAACTCTACCAGCAACCGATTTCAAGGTAATTTTCGAGACAGGGGCAAGGATTGAAACAGCGGTAAAAAATGGTACTATACATGCCAGTCTTAGCCATACATCTCCGAGGTCAAGTGCTCCATTTAACAGGAATAATGGGCAGAAGGATATCAGGAAAAGAGAGGAGGTCAATTGGATTGCACCCAGTGCACCCTTGATGTTGCCTGGTCCACCGATTCGACAACATCCTCAACCTCAAAATCCTCAGCCGGTGAGACAAAATCAGTATCATCAGGCGCGACAGCCAGTGAGAAACCCTCAGAGAAATTTTACTCCCTTACCTTACTCTTTAAGTCAGCTCCTGACTTTCCTTCTCAAACAGGATCTTGTGACTCTAAAGGGACCGACTCCTCTCATTCCAGTTGATAAGCAAAATCGAAATTACCATGCAGATCATTATTGTGCATATCATCGAGGCCCTGGACATGCTACAAATGTATGTTACACTCTTCGGCATGATATTCAAAATCTTTTAGATCAAGGCAGAGTAGAATTTACACCTGAAAATACTAGCATCATCCAAGCTCCTCTTCCCCCACATCAAGGGCAGATTAATTTTCTGAGCAGGGACGAGTCTGATGGTAGTATATTGGAGATTGTTGGGCCGTCAGAGATAAATGATGCTATTTGTCCTTCATACCGAGCCCCTGTTCGAATCCCATATCCTCAGTCTTTATCGTCTTTTGAATCCCCAGTTCTTCAACCGATTCAAATACCTTGCATGTCACCAATCCAGTCACCTACTATTCTTCCCGTTCAGCGCCCTATACAAATCCCTTTTATTCCTGTTGAAGAAGAGAAAATTGTCTATACCATCCCTTGCCCTGCTGGTTGGCCTACAACACCAGTTGTATCATCTCCGTTATCCTTTGGTAAAGGTCCAGTCCAGATCTCATACATTCCAGCACCAATCCACCCCCTTAATCGTTTACCGGCCCCTCCATCTCTCATTCTGGACAATGGGAGAGAACTATCTGACTTGCAATAACCAGGCAGGAAGTGTTTCCAGCAGCGTCAGAGTTGAGAGGGCAAAGTCCAAGGGCAACGAGCATATGTCTGAGGTTCGGAGCAACCTCGAAAGAAGGCAGTGCGCATTATTGAAAATTTTGGAGAATGCCAAAAGAATGATTAGATTGCCCTCAACTCCACGAGACTCTCAGCTCGTGTATTCAGTATATGGGATTACTCTTCACTGCGAGTAGCAATCGACATCGGGGTGAAAAATTGGTGCTCATGGGGTTGTGTTTAACGCCTTGATCATGTACACAAAGGGATATAACCCCAGCGCGATTGGGGCAAGGTAGGTCATATTCTGGAACTCAAAGACGATTACCTTCAGTGAAGTAGGAATTCCGGACGACGGGTTAAAGAACACGCCCATGAGCTCTTAAACTCAAGTGCAGTGCAGAGGTAAAACACTTTCAGTCATTCTGGTAGATAATGGGTCGGGTTGAAGTTTGTACATAACTACCTGGAAGGTTTGGGGGATGGAGATCAGTCATTGGCAAGATTAAAGGCCTCGTGTACAAGTAGGAGCTTGTCGACGACTATTCATGAGTGCCAAATTTGGGAGATCGTTGACTTAAACCATTTCCATGGGCCTCAGAATTTGGGACCAAAATTTTTAAGGGTTAGTGTGTGTGCCAGCTTCCTTGTTCTACTCTGCTTCTTGGAGGCCGTGGCTCATATGGCGGAGCCCTCCCTTCATCACTTTCCTCAGAGACTAATTCATTCACGGGTGACCCAGGTGGTTGTGATTCAGACGAGTCTTGGTCAGGAGGTACCTTTGGGGCGATCCACGAATTGGCCAAGTGTTGAGCACTTTGATGGCCTTGCATGTCAATTTGAGGGGTTAGTTGTGTTGCTCAGCTTGCCGCCCCCCCGGATTGGCATTATCTCCCAGGCCGCAGTGCGGATCATGGCAAAAAACTGACGTACAGAGACAGGTTTGGGGTTGGGGGCCAACGACGCCCAGGCATGACGAGCGCTGGTAGTGTGAGCACATCGCTAGCACACCTCGTTCGCGGACTAATAGGGTATCAATAAAACCAGAGTTGGAAGATTCGAAAAAGCTGACGAAAAGTGAAAAATCATCAGTAAAGTTCGCGGTGCCCACCTCCCAGCATATCGGGTACCTTTCAGTGTCTGTGATGAGTTAGTCCAGACCATCTGATTTTGGAGACTGTCTATGAAAGAACCTTCCTTTGCGGAAGCAGATACATAGAGCCAGATTGTCAAACCTTGCACCCAAACCTCAGGCCAATGACGGAGCAGCTGGACAATGTGGGGTTCTTGAATGATGTTGGATGGTGTTGGCTCCAATTGTGTTATGAGAGCTCGGCGTGGTGACGATTTGCCAGGTCCGATGGACTACGCGGGCCGTTCGGAACAAGTGTGCACCCGTCTCCAGTTGGGTTTCGGGCATAGTGCTCATCCAGTTGGTGT
>JABCRI010000559.1:0-63894 GCA_015143295.1 Tetracentron sinense
CGTGGTGTGCTAATCACAGCCCCCAAGAAATAGAGGAAGCAAATTGTCACACTTCCCTGGGCAACTCATATAAGTAGAAACAAAATAGAAGACAACTCACCGTGATATTACATGGGACACGATTGCATTTGAGTCTATGAACCATATAAGTGGTTGTTGAAGAATCAATGCTTGCTCCATTGGTAATGTGTCCATGGCACTACTCGTTTGGTCCGGGATAAGGTCCCCTGAGAGTGCGTATTCATATCTTCTCCATTTCCTAATATAAAAGATAGTAACATTGCTAACCAGAGAGTTAAAAAATAAATATAAATAAAAATAGAGAATGAAAGTGAGAGAGAGAGGAAAAGGGAGGATTTGTTACTAATTAGGCTGAAACGCGTTGGAGCACACTCACAAATCACAATCCATCTTTAATTGCCAAATTATTTATAAGTCCGTTTCATCGATCTTCTCACCACCGATGGCCTTCATCCAATATAAAGAAAATGTCGTTACTTTGGATCTTCAAATCGAAACACATGGACTGCAATCTACCCATCAGCAAGGGTTATCTTCTCTAACCCAGACGGACAGGGAAAATGTTTAATGACAAAGCCGGAAACATATTAAGCTTTGTCTAAAAGTCATTATTATATACAAGTCATTAAAAGGATGTTGTTAAGACTACCCCTTTTTCTCCATTTCTTTTTAAAATGATGATATTTTGTTGGTCTTTTTAAATGATGATATTTTGTTGGCTAGATAGACATGTTCATGGGTTGGGTTAAGGTAAGAGTGCATAGCCAACCGGCTTACATACACAGATTGGTCCATCCGAAGACCAATTTGTAAGGGTTTCCTCAACAAATTCAAAGCAGCTGTATGGACACAACCCCAGTAAGGATACTTTCATTTTATAAGACTAGCTAAATGTTGCACCTGCAGGCCTTTGCATACCTGGAAAACAAAATGTTTAATCAACCCTAATATTAAATCTGGATGTTTCAAGAGATTTTCATGTGATTTTAAGCAGCAGAAAAATGAGATATCAAACATATATCATAAGAATTTAAGTACCCTGGTCCTCCCATACAAAACCGTGAGAACCATCAATACAATGGAAATTCACCAAAATTTAAAATAAAAAATATAATCCAAAGAAACCTAGTATCTGATAAAACACCAGAATCAAATTCAACCATAACTATCTGGGTACGATTCAAAACTAAAAATGTCATAAACAGATTAATAACTATAACATTAACATAAGTAGATTGTCATCAGAATACTAATTATGAGATATGGAAGAAATAGAACCCTACCAAGAAATGTGGGATCGAACAAAGAAAGAGAAAAGAAACACCTTTTGTTCATATATTGATCGGATTTCTTACACACAATGATGGCAAAGTAATAAAAAAAACTAGATCTTTGATCGAAGTAAATGAGAACACAAATTTCCTATTCCAACAAAGTTCATGCTCAAAACATATTCTTTCTTTTGGGTGCATAAAGAGGGAAAAACAAGAGACACCCAGTGTTATTAGTGTGCGACTCTCGATTCCTACCAACTCACATTTCTACTTTACCCTACTTGCTTTGTTATGCTTCAAAATGAAAAACAGAGAAAACAAGTGTCGTTATGGGCCACTCAACTCTATAACGATATACATTAAATAAAATTATATTAAGTGAACATAGAAACACTATATTATAATTTCATAAATTATTGATATAATTACTTAACCTGGAAGTATGTTTTTTTCAGTGATCCTTAGAAAAAAAAAGGATCTTTACTCGTGTCATAAAGAACTTCTTCAGGTATGCAGATGTTCGATCTGCCTTGCAGGTAGGGGTGATATCGAGCCAAACTGAACCAAGTAGTGGTGTGTTCAAGCTTGACTCGTTTATAAAATAAACGAGCTTGAGCTTTACTAGCCGAACTCGAGTAGTTCACGAGCAGCTTGCTTTATTGGATATAGCTATTTATATTAGTTAAAAAATTCAATTCATTATCCTAGGCAAGGAAATCACGGTGTTAACTAAAATTTTAGTATAAGATTATAATTATATAAAGGGTATTCTTATTATATTAAATACCTTATATACTATTAATCTATACTAGTATATAATACATATACTTAATTATAATATTTAAATGAAATAAATATATTTTAAATCTTTTAGTAGGTTAATATGTATATATAATCGAGCCAAACTTTTAACGAGCTGAGTAGGGGTGTGTTCAAGCTTGGATCATTAACTAAACGAGTTAAAAATCATGTTCAAGCTTGACTTGTTTACTAAATAAACGAACAAGCTCAAACTTTTTAACGAGCCAAGCTCAAGTAGTTCGCGAGCATTGTGGTTCAATAACCACCACTACTTGCAGGGTAAGCTGTCACCTTATCTCAGAACATATCATGCCGACATGCTGAATCGGGTGTTTGAATCCAATATTCAAACCAAAGAGACAGAGTGTGATATTCAAATGCCCTAATAACATATGAACTAAGATGCAATAATACTGTCCCAAGGCAGGTCTATGCCATTAAAATTTAAAACTAACCTAATTAGAATGGAATAATTGTAAAAAATTAAACCCTTACAATAATTAAACCCAAAGAAATACTCAAAATATGAAACCAAACCTGCAACTACACCTTGCTAAATGGTAGGCAATTTTTTTAAAAATCCCTCAACTTGTATGCATCCTCGAGTTTAAAGCATCTTGCACTGTCAGAAAATAATCTGATGGGTATAGTAGGAATATAGCAATTTCTTGCTAATCTGTAGAAAACTGAACAAAAGATCAAGTAGGGAAATAGGGAGAAAGAAAATGCATTAAATATAGTTTGCGAGATTTTTTTAAAAAAAAACAACAGCCAGACAATTATGCCAACAAATTCTTCACAAAAACCAAGTAAATTTTAACCCCATGAAAATGAACTTAACCCATTCCCTGAACTTAACCCATTACCAGAAAAAAGTAAACAGTTTGATCAGATCAAATGAATTCATCAAAATTCAACCTCATGAACCAAACATTTCAAAATTTTAAAAGAGATGTGTAGACACCCTGTGTTTGCCCGGATTCTTCATGCTCTTATACTTCTTCTTCTCCAATGCAAGGCGGACTCCGTAAGGTCACCTTTAAACCCCATTTACAACCCTTTTACATGCGTCCCAGTACCATCCAAAGATCACCCAGACCTTAAATCAGATGTAGGGGTATTAGTCATTTAAACATCCAAAAGCGAGACCGGACTCAGGGTAATAATTCAGAATTTTTATAAACCCTATGGCTTCCATTTTGTCCCTTAAAATCCATTTTTGAAGGGCCTAGAGACCATTCTTCCATTGCGATGGAAGTTTTGTAAATATATTGAACCTGAAATGGCTGTATTTATATTACAGCCATTCTCTACTGGCCTAAAATTTTAATGGCTGTAATTATATTCCAATCAGTCCCAAAATGAATTGTTTTTGCATTGACGGTAAACTAATTACGGCCAATTAAAAATTTGCCTAGATTCGTAATGGAGGTAAATAATTTACCGACATTTAGGACTGAATCCCATTTAAAAAATAGGCTAATTTCATAATGTCGGTGATGTCTTTACCGCAATTTAGGATTGAATCCCAAATATGGTCCTCAGATACTCTAGGGAGTTTAGCACATGGTCTCGTAACTGAATTCTAAAAATATCCAATAAATGGCGGTAATGTAAGTGGAGACATAGTAAAATATGCTTAATCTTGAAATGACGGTAAAGTTATTACCGCCAATTAGGGACATTTTAGTAATTTCAACACTCTGATGTGTAAAGGTGCCAACTATCTTTGGAAAAATATCTTAGTCAAGAATGTCGGTAAATTATTTACCTCTATTACGAATCTAGGCAAATTTTTAATTGGCGGTAATTAGTTTACCGCCAATGCAAAAACAGTTCATTTTGGAAATGGCTGTAATATAATCACAACCATGCAAAAACAGTTCATTTTGGAAATGGCTGTAATATAATCACAACCATTAAAATTTTAGGCCAAGAGAGAATGACTGTAATATAATTACAGCAATTTCAGGTTCAATATTTATAAAACTGCCATCGCAATGGAAGATTGGTCTCTATGCTTTTCAAAAATGGATTTTAAGGGGCAAAATGGAAGCCACAGGGTTTATAAAAATTCTGAATTATTACCCCGAGTCCAGTCTCGCTTTTGGATTTTAAATGATTAAAATACCCCTACATCGGATTTAAGGTCTGGGTGATCTTTGGATGGTGCTAGGACGCGTGTAAAAGGGTTGTAAATGGGGTTTAAAGGTGACCTTACGGAGTCCGCCTTGCCTTGGAGAAGAAGAAGTATAAGAGCATGAAGAATCCGGGAAAATACAAGCTGTCTACAATATAGCTGGATAGTTTTGCAGCTACTGTTTTTACAGTACTGCCTAGTCTCTACTTCATTGCATTTTCTCAACTAAAGGTCACACAACAACATCTCCTACTGACTATTGATCAGAAATCCCCATCAGATCAGCATGTAGACACAGTGGCTAATAAAATTTTGATTTTCACCCATTTAAAAATTAACAAGGAGTCAACAAGTAAAACAATATAAATAGAATAAATATTTAGAAGTTGGAATTTTGATATTAGTTATTGGGGCCTCGTACATTGAGGTTATACACTATTCTGTACAAGTATTAATTGGGATTTGAATTTTCAATGTAAGAACTAAGAGAGTTATCCTTGCCAGACTATTGTAAGTGATGGTTGGAATTTTTCACTTTCTTGTATAAAAAATTTCATGAACTCTAGTTCATTGTTCAATGGAAACGAAAAGAGAACCAATCAAAATCCATTTAACTATTACTTCTGATTTCTCAGGATTTGCATGAGAAAATTTAAGACTCAACAGGAAAAAAATAGCAACCAACCTTGTATACAAGTATGCGCGAGAGGTTTAGATATCTTGGGAATAAACATATGCACCACCTTTAGCTCTTGGGATTCCTGCTGCCCTGAAAACAAAAAATTCAACAAAAAACCACTTCAGCTGCCCAGACCATCAAAATCTAAGAGAATCAATTCTGCAAATTGAAAGAAAAAATAATAAAAGAAAAGGCTTTGCAGAAGGAAAAAAAAATTGCCAGAGTTTGCATACCTTCTTAAGTTGACCGTGTGCATGCTGAAATCCCAATTGGGTAATGTACTTGTACCACCCTCAGCTTTTGGGATTGCAGCTACTCTGCAAACCCAATATTCATTCGCAGAACCCACTTCAGTTGTGACCAGACAAGACAATATCTACAATCAAAATCCTCAATAGAACAAAACATGCATGAAAAGAATGATATGAATAAGAGACTGCATTCTTTCTTGTATGCATACTGAAATCCCAAATTGGATTTTAAGAGTGCATGAGCTGCAGAAGACATAAAAAAATTCTCAATATATAAGAAGGAATAACAAAAACACATTAGTCATACATGCCAAAATCCCAAGACAAGTATTTTCTTTTCTCAATTCTTAAGTGCATGAGTAGAAAACATATTAAAATCAACCAAAACATTCTAAAAAATCACAACGTGAAAAGAAAAAAAAATACAAATTAAATTAGAAAAAAAATATTATCATTATGTAAAATATTTTAAAGTAGAAAAAATCAAAACCCCAACAAAACATGGGAAAAAAAACTTCTTACTGACTGTTGTGGTACTATTCATTAAAGTTCAATTGTCAACAACCAATCACCCAGGAGGTTTCAAGTAGAAATATCTGTCAAATTTTCTTCATGAGTATCATTCTCTTCGTACTATTAAGAATTGCTTTGTTCAATAGGAACTTCAGGATACTTAGAATGGAAGATCTTCGGTAGGGCTTAAAGCTACCAATATCAATTATGAATTTAAGATGCAAAATAGAAGGGTCATGCTGTTTAGGGGTGAATGATGGAAGAAGACCTGAATAATTTTATGCATTGCTTGATTGAAGGTTTTCTTTTCTCTTTTTTGGTAGGCAAGCCGGATTGAATTCATAACCTCAATGCTTGGGGTGTAGAACACCAACCAATAGAGGTAAGGTGCAATTATCAACAAAAGAGACGAGACAGAAAATAGGAAGAAAGTATGCATGAAGCTTTGCTACTGATTACAGAGAACTACCAAACACGCTGAACAAGTTAATGTGGGAAAGCAGAGTGGATGTAAGCAGATCATAGTAAGTCAGATAGCAAAACACAAACTAATATGTCACTGGATGAACAGCCTCAGCAAAACAAACTAAGTTTTAGACTTATCCACGTATGAAATAAAAAAAAAACAGGTAAACAAAAATTTCTAGTTTCTTGATTCATAAATAACCCATGAACTATGATATACTTGATATGTATAAATCTGAGAGTTTTGGCAAATTATGCAGAAAGAGGGAAGAGAGATATGCAAGAAGGGCTATCCACCTGAGTCGGGAGTAGAATCCTCCAATGAGAGGTCTAAGAGAAGTGATGGGTAGAAGTTGCAGATCCCAGTCTTTCTCTATTGAAGGAAATTTGTTTAGAAACTTCAAATATGCCTCATAACTCGCAGCTGCCCCATTTACCACAAGTTCCAACGGTGAAGCTCCAACAACTTCATTAACTGGGAGACAACATAGCTCACAGCATCAACTGAGCCATCACTGACGAACGCCTTAAAGTCTCCAAAGTTAACAACTCCACTAAATCCCCGAGCAATGGTCCACCATATGATCCAACTCCATGAACCTCGAACCCAGTAATCCCTCACTCCCACCCTCAGTAGTTTTTCAAAACATGAGATGGGTTTAAGGTTAAGATTTCTCAAAAATTGAGATGTGCAAAGAGATCCCCACCAACGGGACTTAGCGGCGTAGAAGGAAAAAAACAAAGCTTACCGGCGAGAGCAACCACGGGAGTAGCAGCGGGAGCAAGGGGTGGGAGCAGCAGTGCAGTCTACGGTGAAGAGAGAGGAAGAGTAAGAGTAGGATTGGTGGGGAGCATCTAGAACGATGGGAACACATTCTTATATAAGAGGACAAGTAAGAATATATTTACAAAGATCTGAGAAAAAAATTGCTTAAATGTCCTTGATATGTTCTCTTTTATATAATGATAACATCTATGAATTGAAAGGTGCGAATGATCAACTCCAGGGTTGAAACCAAGAAATATTCGTTTGTATATTTTGAAAGTGGGGAATGTCCACTTTAGACTTTGTATTTATTTTGGTCTGTTGGTTCAGACTTGCAACCATATACAAGTTTATGTTATTAGCAAGTTTGCTTCCGCTTTGAAATTACTTCCGATATTTTATGCCTTGTGTATTTCACAGGATTGTATGGTTTGATAAGGCACATCACGAGCCAAGGTCTCCTTAACTCCTAGGGGGTATTTTAGGTCGTGACAAACACAAACAGAAGTCAGTTTGGCCACAAGCGCAAAAGTAGCATCATAGTCAAGCCCATAAGTCTGAGTAAGCCGCGGGCAACAAGTCGAGCCTTATACCGAGCAACACTACCATCAGAGTTATGTTTGATAGTGAAGACCCAACGACAGCCCACAGGTTTCTTCCCAGCTGGAAGGAGAACCATATCCCAAGTCTGATTAGACTGAAGAGCATTTATTTAATCAACCATAGCACTCTTCCACTCAGGATGAAGAAGAGAATCACGAACAGACCGAGGAATGACACAAAGTCAATTGCCGAAAAGAAGGCCTGGTACGAGGGAGATACAGCCTGATAATAAACATACTTGACAAGGGGGTAAGGAGTAACACATGAGCGAACACCCTTGTGATGAGCAATAGGTATCTCAAGGTCAGAAGCAGCAGTAGTAACAATAGCAGAAAAATGAAAAGGAATAGCAGAGGGTAAAGTACCTTGAGGAGTGGCTTGTGGGGAAGACTGTGGTAGAGGCACATCAGAGGAGGAACCAGGTGGCTGACGACGAGAGTACGTGAGAAACTCCTGCTGTGGGAGGTCCCCTATAATAGGTAAAGGCATAGAGACAGGAGAAACATTAAGTGAAGGCACAGAGACAGGTGGCACTGTAGGATCAGGAGAGAAATAAGGGACTGTCACGAAAAAAGTAACATCCAGAGAGACAAAGAAACGACGAGACTAAGGGTCATAACATCGATAGCCTTTAGAGGTGTGAGTAACCAACAAAGACATATCGAATGGCCTTATCATCCAATTTCTGACGAATAGGGCGAAGATCTTGGACAAAACAAAAATACCGCCAAACACCCGTGGCTTAATGGGAAAAATAGGAACCTGAAGGCAAAGAAGCTGATATGGTGAGAGGCCATCAAGAATGCGAGAAGGAGCTCGATTGATGAGAAAACACGCAGTGAGAAGAGCCACGAAACAACAAGGTTTAGGCACCTGCATACCTCGCAACAAAGAACAAGTGACACCCAAGGTTCTGAATATCGATTTCGCATGTCATTTCAAGCCGTGAAAAAAAGATATATCAAAGATATTTCGCAAGATATATCGATATCGAGGGAACAATATCGCACGTGAAAGAAAAAATTGAAAAAAATAGTGAAAAACATGGAATTTTTTGCAATTTCTAATTTATGAAATATTATTTGGCCTCTACTACTAACACTCTTATTTAATAAAAAAAATTTAATATCATTTGTGTGTAAATTGTAATGTCAGGGAGGGGTCTCTAAAAAAAACAAAAAAATCTAAAAAAGAAAATTATTTATAAATAAGTACCTTTTAGTTATTAATAAATAACTAAGGTTCTTTTTTGTAAAAGGCCGTTATAACTTTAAAATCCCTAATCCTAACATTCATAACATCAAATTCAAGATCAAAAAAAAAAAAAAAAACAGAGAAGAGAAGAGGGGAAGAGGAGAGACTCATCGACAGGCAACACCCAGCGTCCAGCGACAGAAGTCACTGCTTCGCGGCGGCGGCGATGGCGACGGTGATGGCGACAATGACATCGACAGCGACATGTTCTTCTTCCTTCCTCCTCTCTTCTTCTTCCTCCTTTCTCCTCTCTTCTTCCTTCTTTCGCCTTTTTTTTTTCTTATTTCCTTTTTCTGTTTCAAACAAAGTGAACCCTATAGGGTTTCATGAAAAAAAATCACAGCAAAAAAAAAAAAAATTTGATTTTTTTTATTAACTATTTTTTTGAAGATTTCGACCGAAATTTCGGAAATATCGTGCAATATTCCAAAATTTTGGTCAATATTTCCTGAAAAATCTTAAAATTTATAATACCCCATTTAGATATATCGGGACCCTCCGAGATCAAGATATCTCGTCGAAATATGCGAGATGTCATCGAGATTTTGAACCTTGGTGACACCAACTAAATTACAATTCTTGCGCTCAGCAATGGCATTTTGTTGAGGCATGTAAGGAAATGTAAGCTGATGGGCAATCCCATGAGTTTGAAGAAACTGGACAAAAGGTGAGAGAGATACTCACCGTCATTATTAGAACGAAGGGCCTTAATAAGACCACTAAACTGAGTAACAATCATAGCATGAAATTCCTGAAATTTAGAGAACACTTCATCTTTAGACTTAAGAAGGTACAACCAAGTAGCTCGAGTGTAATCATCAATAAAAGTAACATAATAACGAAAGTCATCACTTGAAAGAACAGGAGATGGTCCTCAAACATCCGAGTGAACTGACTGAAAAATAGAACGACATCTATGCATCCGAAAAGGATAAGCAGTACGAACATGTTTAGTAAGCTCATAAGTATCACATTGAAAAGTAGATAAAGAACAAAGTTTACTAAAAGTAGGAATTAAATAACATAAAGTCTTAGATCCAATATGCCCAAGCTTGACATGCCATGAACGATAAGTATCAAGAGTAGCATCAACAAAAAAAGAAAAAACGGAAACAGTAGCAGCAGTAGAGGAGACTCAATCAGGAGCATATTCAGTGTCAAGGTAGTAAAATCCGCCTCTTTTCACTCCTCTACCAACAATCTTCCTCGTAGTCAGGTCCTGAAAGAGACAATGAGAATGATAAAATATAGCACAACAGTTAAGTTTGGTAGTAAGACTACTCACTGAAAGAAGGTTAGAAGATAAATGAGAAACATGTAACACATGAGATAAAGAGATAGGTGGGAGACACAAGAATGTGTCATACTCCTGAGACTGGAGTAAAAGAACCATCAGCCAAGCGAACCTTGACAGTAGGCAATGAAGGTGAATAAATGGAATAACCCTGTGACTCACCAATCATATGATCAGTAGCTCCAGTATCAATAACCTAACTAGGAGAAGAAGACAATGTAATGGCAGTATAGGCCGAGGGAGCATGGATACCTATGGTAGATGAAGCAACAGTATTAGGAGAATCACTCTATAGAAGAAACTCAGCTCGGATCATCTCAGCAACCTTTGCTCTCATGGACTCCAGAGGATCACCGGCAACAACTGAGGACTGAAGATCAACAACAGGAGTCGTAATAAAGTGAGAAGGACGAGGCTGGTAACCCTCAAGATAGTCATGCAAACGGTAAGAATGATCACGATTGTGTCCTACTATACCATAATCACTACAAGGAGTAGTAGGTCTGCCAAGACCGCCACGACCACGACGGCCTCTATCAGTCCCCCTACCACGGCCAACAGCAGGACGAAAATCAATAGCAAAGGCAGTATGATCCGGAAGGGGCATAGGAGTGCTACTCGAAGACATAACAGCCAGGCGGCGTTCCTCACCAACACAGTGGAGTACACAGATTGAAGAGATGACAAAGAAGATGTGGCAAGAATCTTAGTGCGCAACTGCTCGAATTCAGTCCGAAGTCCTCCCAAGAAATCATAAGTGTTGTGATGCTCAATTCGCTTCATCATAATCTTGGGCAGAAGCAGTAGATAATTCAGAAAGAGACTCATAATGGCTTAATTCTTCTCAACGACGCTGAAGAGCCCCAAAATAATCTGAAATAGACATATCCCCTTGCTGAAAGTGAGCAATCTCACGAGTAAATTGATAAATCCGAGCATCATTCTCTACTAGGGCATAAGTTTGAATAAGAGCCTCCCAAAGTTCATGCCAATCTTTATAAATAATATAATTGCCGGTAATTTGAGGCTCTACGGAATTGAACAACCAGCCCAAAATAATACAATTCTCTGCCTTCCACTTAGTAATTTCAGCAATACCTGTCTCTAGCTGAGGAGTCTTACCATCAAGACATCCCATCTTAGAGCTACCCCCAATATAAAGCTCAACCGAGCATCGCCATGCAAGAAAATTATCACCATTGAATTTAATATTGGTGATAGAGTGGACAACAGAGTCAAAAAGAGCCAACGGAGCAAGAACTTTAGTATCCATAGAAGAAACTTAAGGAGCAAACAACCAATCAATCAAAAATATTAACAAACGGTGTAAAAAAAACCCTTTTTCAACAAAAAACAGTAGTGAAGTGGGGCTGTAAAATCATCACAATTTCTTCAAATCTCATCTAAATGAAGAAAAAACAGGTTCAAGATGTTCCTATAAAAAAAAAGGTCCAACCATGACCAATAAACAGCGGAAGCAACAACCCATTCAAGCGGTTAAAAATTTGAACCAAAACAGTATTTTTCTTCGAATTTTTCTGTATTTTTTTCTTCAAATCATCATAACTTCATCAATATTTAACCAAATCTCATGAAATAGGATTCAAAAATCCTCTAAAATCAAGATCTTTGAAAAATATACATTTGAAGAACCCAAAACCCAAAAATAATGCCTAGGTCATACGTCTAGAGACAGCTGTATGGCTAAAACGTGGGAGCTAGCACCTTCCTTCTGTTGATGTTACGGCTTTAAACGACGATCTTCTTCCTCTGATGTAGCTCTGATACCAAGTTAGAGAAAGGGTTTAGAGAAGAGAAAAAAGAGAAGAGAGGAAAAAGAGAAATTATGGTAAATTGCTTAGCTAGGGATTAGAGAACCCTACTAGCATATTATATAAAGAGAGAACATTACATATATGTCATTTTACAAGTATACCCCCGATATTACATATATCAACAAACACCACATCTCAGGTTCGAGTCACAGAAAGGGCTACCTGGGAGGGCTACAGAAAAAAAATAATCCAACGTGCCCTGGCTACAGAAAAACCCTGAGAAGTGCCCCGACTACAGAAACAAATCTTGAGAAGTGCCCTACCTCATAGTGAAAGCCGCTCTGGACGCCGGCTGTGGAACCGTGGTGGTATGTTACGATGCTAAATGTATATGAACCTAGCTTTCCAATCCTTAATCACCCTGGGGAGTTTGGAGTATTGGTTATGTTCCTATCACGAGCCCTTCCTAATATGATGAATGTAAATTGAAATATCTCTAATCCACCATGAAGTAAATAGAAGCAATAGTTGCTTTAAGCAAGTACTCAGGATGTGGAAGGTCTACACTTCATGTTAAATTAGTTGTTTGAGGAAGAAATGCTTCAAATAAAAAAAATTGCAAAATCTAAGCACTAAAAGTAACTCCCAATTGGATATTTATAACAAGTGAAAGGAGAGAATAAATTTTGGTTTCCCTGATAAAACTCTTAAATGCGTTTTTTCTAATTTTCAGTATACATACCCTGAGTTCATCCAAACAATTTGACCACCCTCAACAATAAGCAGCTTTCCAGTGCCTCGCATGTGAAGTTGTGGTTACCAAAATATATCTAAATCCAACAACTTTCTTAAACGCCTGTTAAGCAATATGGTTATATTGTGACTAACCTGTGACAAGAGAAACAAAGCAAAAGCCAGAACATAGAAAATCCAAAAGAAATGATAAGCGAAAAATGAGATATACGTATTGTATCTCCACATAATATCACTTACAAATCTAAGAAGTTTGCAATTCAAGTAAACTAGTTGCTTAAGGAAGATAAGCATCACAATAAAAAAAAATGAAAATTCCAAGCACTAGAAGTAACACTGATTGGATGTTGACAAGAAGATTGAAAAAGAGAAGAAAATAAATTTTGGTTTTCTTAATAAAACTCTTAGTTGCGTTTCTTTCTTCTAATTTTCAGTATACATACCTGAGTGAATCGAAACAATTTAAGCACCCTCCACAATAAGCAACTGCTTACAATCACGTGTTATGGTTGGGTTGTGGCAACAAGTGAAAAGAGAAACAAAGTGAAATCAAAAGGCGGAACTCAAAAAATTGAAAAGAAATTGTGACTACTAGAAATTTACCGTCATTCCATCTTATGAGAGAATCGAATAACGCAAAACCACCTTATTGAGAGTCGCCACCTATTTTATTTTTGGGGAAATAGGACCCATTTCATATTGGTTGGATAAAGCACATTGAGATTCTTTAGTTAAGTGATTCATTTAGACTAAGGGAAGGTGTTAGGCACCCCTAGCCTCCATCTTATGATGGTTACCTACTTCTTAAACCTAAGTTAATATAAGGAAATATCTTGAGGAAAACTTCATCCATTCATAACGAGAGAGAACATTATAACAAAATTATTATTTTTTAAATAGAAAGGGACCTACCTAAGGTATTTAGGTAGGGGGCTGCACCAATTAAGGTTGCCTACGTATCAACCAAAAAAGGAATCAAGCCTCCTATAGTTCTTAAGCATGCTTAAACTAATTTTTTGGTTATCTGAATGTTTTTGACATTTTTTAATTATTTGGATGTTTTTGAGGTTCTTTGATTATTTTTATAATTTAGGCTAATGCATGGAGCATAGGTGAGATTGGGCAAGCTTTAGCCAACAATAAAGATGAAAGGGAAATAGGAAGAGCAGGATCACACTTATCTCCACCCACCCAGCGGTACGTCGCTCCTATCACGAAGCAGAGCCTCCTTCTTTTCCAAAGATCGCCGAGTAGAAAAGAGCAATGGTTTTGGAGGTTAGGAATTTCCTACCAAACTAAAGAGGAATGATTTTCAGGGTAGGGATTCTAGTAAGGCAAGGGGTCAAGGGCTAAGGTTTTCTCTAAGGCTCAATAGTTTCTACACCAAGGGAAGAGATATTTCACCAAGGCTTGAGAGTTTTTCCACCAAGGCAAGAGTTTCTCTAGGGGTGTATTCGTTTGAGGGGAAAGTGGGTGAAAGTAAAGTGAAACCCTTTCCTTTGGGTGTTCGGAATGCAAGAAAGGCACACTCTCCCATGCAAGCTTTTCTCAACAATGTCACATATTCTTTCACTTTCTGCTTTTTTCCATTCCACCAAAATGGTGGAATAGTAGGAGAAAGTTAAATGAAAACTTTTCTTTTACTTTACTTTCACGCACTTTCTTTTCTCTCATTTGTTTACCCCTCAATCGAACACACCCTAGGGGATTTTAAGAGTACATAGGGGGTAAAAGGAAATAGTGGGTAAAGAGTTGAGTGTTGTAAGAGGTGTAAGAGATGAGGTGAGTTGTCAAAGGGATAGAAGGGGAGAGCTGCGGTTTGTGTGTTCTAGAGGTTTAGGGGATCAGTTGTCAAAGAGAGGCAATGAGAGAGAGTGAATTGATGGTTGAGTGGTGTAAGGGGTATAAGAGAGGTAATGGGTTTGTAAGAGGTGTAAGAGAGTTGATGGATTGAGGACTGAGTGTTGTAAGGGGTGTAAGAGAGTTGATGAGTTTTGTAAGAGGTGTAAGAGAGTTAAGGGGTTGAGTGTTGTAAGGGTTGTGTAAGAGAGTTGGTGAGTTTGTAAGAGATGTAAGAGAGTTGGTGGGTTTGTATGGGTTATTGAATATGGGTTAGGTGGATATGGGTATGTGGATTTGGTTTTTAAGATTATGGTTGTTAGTAGATGGGTCATTGGTGTGGGTATGTAGGTTTGGTTTTTGGGTTTTAGAGGCTTAGGAGGAAGGTATGAGATGAGGTCCTATGTTTTAGAGAAGTTTCCTAGGGTTTAAGAATTCTTCTAGGGTATTAGTGACGGAAGGTCTCATGATTTAGATGGTGGGTCCTAGGTTTTTAGGTCAGGTCCTAGGGTTTATGAATGAGTTTAAGGGGGATCCTAGGGCTTGGAAGGTGTTTAAAGGGGGTCTTAGGGTTTATGAATGAGTTTAAGGGGGATCCTAGGGTTTGGAAGGTGTTTAAGGGGGATCCTAGGGTTTGAAATATTTGAAAGAGGTCCTAGGGTTAAGAAGGAGGTGATACCGCGGGGGGCCCTAAAGGGGTGCAAAAATGGGGTGCTTACAAAAATTATAAGCAAAAATGAGATATGCATACCATGTTCACAAAATATCACTTTGGGGAAGAGAAATGTCACAATAAAAAAAATCTAAAAGACTAACATTAAGCGTTGATTGGATGCAGAGAAAAAACGTGGAAAAAGAGAAGAAAATAAATTTCAATTTTCCTAAAGCAACTCTTAGTTGAGGTTTCTAAAATTTATTTTCTTTGTTGTCACTTATTTTCTCAGCAACCAATCAGGGAGTAAATGAAATATTTTTCACTTATGTATCACCGATAGATATAATATATAAAATAAGTCGAGCAACACATAGTGAACCGAACCTTAAATAAGCTGGGCCAAATTAAACAGGGTTTGGCTTGAGCTCGGTTGATTTGAACACTCAAGCCTGAAATAACTGCTAGAGGTTGGCTTATACGAGTCGAGCCAAGGCCCTAGCTCGACATAGGTGCAACCCTACTCAGTACTCACTAGGGTGCAAAATTGGGCACTTGCAGTTGTCCCTCTCTGTCAGAGATTGTGAGCTGTGAATGACTAAAACTAAAAAAACCAAAATTTTCAAACCAAGACATGCCAAAATCTTTTAAATAATGAAAGGAAAACTAACACATCCTACACTAGAATGATCGATTTAAGCTTATTTTGTTGATTAATGGATGATGAGGTGAATGGATGATGAGGTGTGTGGTGAAGGTTGTTTTGCATTATATGCAATTTGGACAAAAGTTAGGAGTCTTACATGGTGCAACAGAGCACAAATGAGAATATCAACGCATAAGCTATTAATAGATACAAAAATGTTGATGTATGAAGTATGATTCAACACCTACAAGCATAAAAGAATGATGAGAACGTCGTTGCATGCATAGTCACAAAGTCGAGATTCGGGAATAATTTGGCAGAGTTCAAGTTCGAAAAAATTCGAGAAAATTTGGTAAAATTCGGGGAAAAGTTGGGATTCGGGAATAATTTAGCAGGGTTCAAATTCGGAAAAATTCGGGGAAATAAATTTTTTTTTTTATAATTATATAAAATATAAATATGATATTAATTAATATATCTAAGTCTAACAATCTGATTACATATTATAGAATATAAGTAGCTAAGTGTCAACAATAATATGTTCATAATATCATTTCAACATCTAATTCATTCCAATTTCCAACAAAGCATCAAAATTTACCAAGTCATCATCAACTCTTAATATTATCAACAATAATATGTTCATAATATCATTTCAATATCCAGTTCGTTCCAACAAAGCATCAAAATTTACCAAGACATCATCAACTCCTTAAGATTAAAAACAAAAGACTGATTGTTTATCCTTACAATTCCATCAACAAAAAAAGTATTACGAAGTTCAGCCTACTACAAAATAAAATCATTTGTCACTTAAATTTATCAATCACAGAAAAGTTGCATCATAATCTAGATAATTAATAGTTGCACAGCCTGCACTCTCATCATTCTCTAAACTTTCACTGAAAGATGGTGCTCCATCTTCAAGGTCATGATCCCCTTCAGCTTTAGGAATATCTGGGAATGGCAAAATTTTCTCAAGACTAATTGGTTCTGAATCCTTTTTTTCTTTACTTGCATTTGTCTTCATCAAATGCAAGTTCATACGAATGAACACCAAATCATGTAATTTATTTGGCTCTAATCTGTTCCGCTTCTTCGTGTGTGCGGCCTCAAAAGCATTCTAATTTCTTTCACAACCTGAGGCACTACATGGTTGACTATGCAATTTGATTGCCACCTTTTGAATGGTCAGAATTGGACTACCGCACATATCCCACCAAACCCCTAATTACAATACAAACACATAATTAAAAATTTTAACTATAAAATTTAAAATCTTAATCAAACTTCAAAATTGAAAATAAATGTAATGTAGTTACTTGGATGTGAATCCAAAAGGAAATTAACTGCCCATGTGGTAAAGATGTCATTATCCTGTTGGTGGTAACTTTTTAGCTCCTTGTTAAACTGCTTTCTCTCCTCAAAACTAGGGATCATCTTATTATTTATCATCTCAATGCTCACCCTCACTTCCTTATCCATCTTCACAAGTTTATTATAAAACAAGTAAGGATTCAAGTAGGCGGCAGCTGCATGCAAGGGACTGTGCAATGTCTTGTTCCATCTTTCATCTATTATCTTCCAAGTAGGCGGTAGCTGCATTTAAGAGAATTGCTTTATAGATTGAAGGCACTAAAAGCCCCAAACTGATAGAGAATCAGCTACCGAAACCCCAAAAAAGGACAATCGGAATTTCCAAAATCAGAAATGAAACAATCGCAATAAAACAACAAAATCAGAAATTTTCCTAAACAAAAACATATAAAATCGAGCTGAAATTCACACCACAAAACCCTAATTCTTAATCAAAATCTCTTATTTCCTTCAACCTATAAAGGTTAAGAAAAAGCTTCACGTATCAGAAATTAGTTTAGATAATAAAGTCTGTTAAACCCCTCTGAAAAACCCTTTGAAAAAAAAAGGGATTGAGGAGAAGAAAAAAAAATGGACTCTGCGTGCGAGGACTTATCTGGGTGCGTCGGGAATGGTTACGTTGGGATCTCCTCTCGGCGTCGGAATCCTCCCTTCTTATCCTTCTTTTCTTCTCCTTCTTCGGTCCTCTCCTCAGCGTCAAAACCCTAGAAACCCTCGAAACCCTCTTCTCCTTCAGTCCTCTCCTCTGGGTGTATTAGATTCGTCGAATGTAAGGGTTTTTGTATTTAATATCAGTCCAATTATGAAACCGCCCCTATTGAAACACTCAAGCCTTTTAAATGTCCTCCGCCCTAATAATTCGCGTTATACGCGATTTAAACGATTAAATCGCGTTATTCGCGATTAAAACGCGAACTGCCAAATAATTCATTTTAACGCGATTTAATCGGGAGGTGCAAAATTCACAAATTAAACGCGATTTTATCAATAATTCGACGACTTTTGTGACTATGGTTGCATGAAGCCTGGCATGACATATTGGGATGTTGATACAAAAAGCCTAAGATTACACCCAAAAGGGTTTGATCGATAAATAGTGATGTCTATAGAACTTACATAATTCCTCGTAACACAGATAAGAATATCGATGCATTAGGTCGTGTAGACACCCAATTTTGCAGGGCCAAAGATCCATTTCACAGCAAGTACCGAAAGATGCACTCATTGAGAGAGATTGGAACTCCGAATAATGTGGCTGAAATCCAAGTCCGTACTTAAGACCAACCCAAGACCCGAGAGGGGAGCCTTTTTTCTTGCCGTTTGGAACAGGACAAAGCCTATAACCCATTAAGATCCTTTTTAAAGGCGATTTCCCCTTTTGTGCCAATACCCATTAAGATCCTTTTTAAAAGGCAATTTTCCCTTTTGTACCTATAACCCATTAAGATCCCTTTTAAAATGTTATTTCCCCTTTTGTGCCTATAACCCATTAAGATCTTTTTTAAAAGGCGATTTCCCCTTTGTGCCAATACCCATTAAGATCCTTTTTAAAATGCGATTTTCCCTTTTGTACCTATAACAAATTAAGATCCCTTTTAAAATGTGATTTCCCCTTTTGTGCCTATAACCCATTAAGATCTTTTTTAAAAGGCGATTTCCCCTTTTGTGTCTATAACCCATTATGATCATTTTTAAAGCCGATTTTCCATTTTGTGCCCAAAATTTGTATTTCTCCCTTTAAAACGGCAATATTGTGTTTAGCCTAATTTTGAACTTCAGTTCACACACTAATAACTCAAAGCCGCATTCAAAATAACTCCTTTTAATCTCATTGTGGCCACAAGAGTGAAAAACCCTAATTTGTACCTCTACGTCCACCCTTCACTCTCAGATCATCTTGAAAACATTTTGGTAAAGCTTGAGATACCTTAGAAAGACCTTGAAAAATCCCAGAACCTTGGGACTTTAGGAAAAGCCAAAGGACTTTTTAACTATTGAAAACCTAGAAATCCCTTAAAGTTTTTCAACCAAGGAGGATTTTGGGCTTTCTTTGCATCTACCTTGTGGGAAAAATTAGATCTCGAAGGAGCCACCTTAAATGAGCCATGGACTTCGGATCTCACTTTTATTGAAGTCATCTTTTTAGGAACATGGAGCACCATTGAAAGAAGGTTTGCAACATGATTCAATTTACTTTTCATGCATTCACTTTGATTCTCCTTCTACCCATCCAAGGTTCTTCTCCCTTTATTTTCCATTAGTAGTCTAAGGTTCCCTCCAAATGGTTGTGAGGAAGTGGAAACCCAGATGGAGGAATGTGTGGGAAGAGGAAGTCTTCGATTTCTTCTTTTTTATTTATTGTTCCTTTCTCAAAATTGTTCTTCCCCTTCCCGTTGTTTAGGTGTGGCCTCTCTCGAATCGGGCGAGGAGAGAGTTGGCCTTCGCCGATTTAAGGAAAGGTGGTTGTCGCTAAAGTAGAGAGAATCACCCCGAATTGGTCGAGGAGGAGAATATTCCAATCTCGAAATAATAAAAAAAAGGCAGTCATGGTGCCTAAACGGAGCCTCGGCATTCCAATTTGAGCTTCGGAGATTGGTGTTTCTTTTTTCCCCTGTTATGTCATAAAGAGTGGTGATTCAACTTCAAGGATGCCTAGCAGTCCGGTTGAAGTTATTCTTGAAGTTAGCCTTCGAGAAGAACTGAGTCCTAAAATACGCCAAGTATGGAGTTTCCAACCCGACCCACTCGTCAAACGCTTTCCTGACAATCTAATTGATGCCCCATTCCCATTAGTTGCGACCTGATGCGACGCTTCAGCTAATCGAGCTGGTCCCTAGATTATTCGTTGTCCATTTAACGAATTATTGATCACACAGTTGAGATGTTTTTCCCTTACAGCACGGATTTCTTTTTTTTCTTCTTTGAAAAACACACAAAAACAGTACTGACACACCGTGGGCTTGTCGTAGTGTGCCTCTCACATTTGGTTCCAGGATCGAGGGTGCCATGATTGCAATATCATCCGGCCTTAACAACATTAACCCACTAACCTAGAACATATACTAACACAACTAACAAGTCGAGGAGAGGCATTTCGATCTTGAAAAATAAAAGGGAAGAAAAGGGAATAAATTTTGATAGCCATATAAAAACAATTTAGAATAATTGAGAGAAATTAAAAAGGCAACCGTCACTTGACGGATGAGTTGGGGTGCTTAACACCTTCCTCGACTCATAATGGAATCCCTGAATCCCTACTCTGGTTCTCAGACCAAGAGTTTATTTTATTAGTGACCAATCAAGCACACCACAATCTCGTTGATTGGTGGAGACTCTAGTCTCGTCTTCTCACTAATGCGAAAGTGCTATTGGGGTTGAGATCATTCGAGCCAGCTATCACACTGGTCACATTTGATATGTTGATATATATGAGAACGTTGATGCGTGAAATCTGATACAGAACCTTGGGATACATGAAAATGCCGATGAATAAACTCTTGTACAACACACAACATATGAGAACTGTCGATGCATGAAACTTGATATAACACTCGAAAATATGGGATCAATGAACTGAATCCAATGTAACTCACATAACTTCTGAAATCCTGATGAACATCGTTGTATAAAGTCTGATTCGATGTCTCGAGATATATAAAAATGCTTATGCATAAAGCCTGATAAAGCACCACAATTGAGAACGTTAATGCACGAAACCTAATTTAACGCTTTGAGATATATGAAAATGCTGATGCACGAAGTCTGATACAGTACCTCGAGACATGTGAAAATGCTAATGCATAAAGCCTTATTCAACACATCAGGATATGAGTAATATCGATGCGTGATGGATGATACGACACTCAAAAAAGTAGGATCAATGAAGATTGAGTCCAATGGGACTCACATAACTCCTCAGAATCCTGATAATAACACTGATGCATTAAGTGTAATTTAGTGTCTCGAAATATATTAGAAAATTTATATATAAAGCCCAATAAAACGCCTATAATAAGAACGTCAATGCATGAAGTTTGATTCAATGCCTCGAGACATGATAATGCAATTTGAGAATATCAATGTATGAAGTCTAATCTGACACCCATAAAAATAAATCAATAAATGAAGATTGATGCATAAAGCCTAATACGACACTCGTAAAGGTGTGATTAATGAAGGTTGAGTTCAATAGGACTCAAATAACTCCCTAGAATCTTGAAAAGAACATCGATGCATGCGGTCTGATACAATGTCTCGAGATATATGCGAATGCTTATGCATGAAACCTGATAAAGTACCTCGTACGAGAATGTCAATGCATGAAGACTGATCTGATTCCTCGAGATAGTTTAATACAATTTGAATGTCAATGCATGAAGTTTAATTCGGTGTCTCGAGATATTTGAGAATTCTGATGCATGAACTTTGATACAACACCTCAGGATATTTGAGAATGTTAATATAATATATGAAGCCTTATACAACACATCGGGATATTAAAAACATCGATGCATGAAGCTAGATGCGAAATTTGAAAAGGTGGGATCAATAAAGATTAAGACTAATCGATTCACATAAATTTCCATAATCTTACTAAAAACATTGGCGTGTGAAGTTTATTTCGATGTCTTGAGATATATGAGAATGCTTATGCATGAAGCTTGATAAAGCACCCCGAATGACAACGCCAATGCATGAATCTTGATTTAACGTCTAAAGATATATGATAATGCAATTTGAGAATGTCGATGCATGAAGTCTGATACAACAGCTCGAAAATATATCAGAATGTTAATGCACTAAGACTTATACAACACATCACGATACGAGAAACGCCGATGAATGAAGCCTGATACGACACTCGAAAAGGTGGGATCAATGAAGATTGAGTCTAATAGGACCTACATAACTCTTTGAAATCCTGATAAATCTAATTCGATGTCTTGAGATATATCAGAATGCTTATGAATAAAGCCTAATAAAGTACCTCAAATGAGAACGTCAGTGTATGAAGTCCGTTTCAACTCCTCGAGATATATAATAATGCAATTTGAGAATGGTGGTGCAAGGAATCTAATTAGACATCACTAAACATGAACCAATTGATGAAGATCGATACTAGGGGCCATCGAAGAGTACTCCCCAAAAATAGGACGAAGCCTAATAAAGCACCTAGTAGATAACAATAAAATTTAGTGCCTCATATTAAGTTGTGATATCAAGATATATCCAAACTCAATAACTTTCTTAAGGTCTGGCAAGTGAGACAGTTGTGTTGTGACAACTTGTAACAAAAGAAGCAAAGTGAAAGAAAAAGGTTGAACTAAGAAAATCATAAGAAATAATAATTGAAATTTGAGATAAGCATATCGTATTACCACAAAATATCATTCACAAGGATAAAGGTATGCAATGAAAAATAAATTATTGTTTGAGAACGAGAAGCGTTTCCGTAATTTTTTTTCACAAAATCTAAGAATTAAAAATGACCCCTGATTAAATGCTCGGTAAATAAATGAAAAAGAGAAGAAAAAAGTTTAGTTTCCCTAATGAAAATCTTAGTTGCATTTTTCAAATTCTAGTATATATACATGAGTGCATCTAAACAAATTGATCACACGCAACAATAAGCAGTTAGTTTCCTATAAACAAACATAGTGCCAAGATTGTGGCAGATAGATAAACCCAATAATTATCTGGAACATCAGACAAGTGATATGATTGTGTTGTGGCATCAACCTAAAATAAGAGAAGTGAAAGCAAAAGGCGGAACTTAAAAAATACATAAAAAATTATAAGCAAAAAAGAAGATGAGCATGTCGTATTGCCATAAAATATCGCTTACAATAATAGGTCAGTAAATCATTAAGGAAAAGAAGCTTCACAATTAAAAAAATTTAAAAAAATTAAAAAATCCAAGCACTAGACATGACCCCTAATTGAATGCTAATAAAACATTTGCAACAAAGAAACAAAATTTTTTGATTTCTCTAACAAAACTCTTAGTTGCCTTTATTCAAATTTCCAGCATACGTACTTGATCGGATCCAAAGAACTTAAGCACCTTCAACAATAAGGAGTTGCTCACAATCAAACTTAGTATCTTGCGTGTGAACTTGTGACACCAAAAAAGAACCAAATCTAGCAACTTTCTCAAACTTCTGCCATGTAATATTGTTGTATTGTGATAAGCAAAGTGTTGGCATGAGAACCAAAGTGACAGCAAAAGGTGGAAGTCATAAAATTCATTAGAAATGATAAGCAGAAAATGAGATGTGTATTCTATTGCCAAAAAATATCACTTACAAGGATAAGAGGTCTGAAATTAAAACTAAATTAATTACTTGAGAAAAAGAAACGTCATAATTAAAAATTATAGAAATAAAAGTAATCTCAATTGGAACGCCAAGAAAATATTTGAAAAAGAGAAGAATTTTTTTTGATTTCCCTAACTAGACTCTTAGTTGCGTTTTTTTCAAATTCCCAGTACACATACCTGAGTGCATCAAAGTTAGTGTCTTGGATGTAAAGTTGTGGTACTAAGAAAGACCGAAACCCAACAACTTTCTTGAATGCTTGGCAAGTGATATGGTTGTGTTGTGGTCAACTTGTAATAAGAGAAGAAAAATGAAAGGAAAAGGCGGAACTCAAAAATTAAATATGTAATAATAAGCAAAAAAAATGAGATATGAGCAACGTAGTGCAATAAAATATCACTTCCAATGATAGAAGGTCTGTAGTATATATTAAATAAATAGTTTTAAAAACAAAAATGTTGTACTAAAGATCATAATATTTAAACACTAAAAGTAACTCTTGATTAGATTTGAGAAAATAGGTGAACAAGGAAGAAAATAAATTTTGGTTTCCCTAGTAAAAGTGTAAAACACTTGGATGAGTTTTTTTTTTTAAAAATAATTGAGTATACCAACCTGAATTCATCCAAATAGTTGAATAGAAGCAGTTGTCCACAATCAACCTTAGTACATCCGTTGTGAAATTGTGACACAACGATAGATTCAAACCTGTCAATTTTTTTGAAAACTTGTCAAGTGATATGGCAACCTGTAGCAAGAGAAGCAAAAGGTGAAACTTCATAAATGATAAAAAGAAAAAAAAAGAGAAATGTATACCGTATTCCCAAAAATTATCACGTACAATAAGAGGTTTGCAATTCAAATTAAATAAGTTATATGAGAAAAATAAGCATTGCAATATACTATTGGAAGATTTAAGCAAATAAAAGGTTATCCCTTAGGAACATGTCAAATATAACTTTTCTAGGTTGGTAAGCTAGGCACAGATGACAGAACAAATAGCCTTGTGGGTGAGCCCTTCTGAATATGATGAATGTAAACTGAGATATCTCTAATCCAAAATGAAGTAAATCGAACAATAATCACTTTAAGCAAGTACCCGGTAAGTGGAAGGTCTGCAATTCATATCAAATTAGATTTTGGGTAAGAGAAGCTTCAAAAATATAAAAATTGCAGCACTAAAAGTAACTCCTAATTGAATATTGAGAAAATGATTGAAAAGGGACAAAAACATTTTAGTTTCCCTAATAAAAATCTTATATGCATTTTTTTCTAACTTTTAGTATACATACATGACCTCTTCCAAACAATTTGACCACTCTCAACAGTAAGCAGCTTCCAAGTGCCTCGCATTTGAAGTTGTGGTACTAAAATAGATCTAAATCCAACAACTTTCTTAAACGTCTGTCAAGCAATATGGTTGTATTGTGGCTAACCTGTGTCAAGAGAAACAAAGCAAAAGGCAGAACTTAGAAAATCTATAAGAAATGATAAGCAAAAAATGATATATGTGTACCGTATTTCCACATAATATCACTTACAAAGATAAGAAAGCTGCAATTCAGATTAAACTAGATGCTTGAGGGAGAGAAGCATCACAATTTAAAAAAAGTGCAAATTTCAAGCTCTAAAAGTAATCCTTGAGTGAATTGTTGAGAAGATATGTGAAAAACATAAGAAAATAAATATTGGTTTTCCTAATAAAACTTTTAGTTGCGTTTTTTTCCTTTATAATTTTCAGTATACATACCTGAGTGCATCCAAAAGATTTGAGCACCCTCCATGAAAAGCTGCTCACAATCAAGTGTTATGGTTGTGTTGTGGCAACATGTAACAATAGAAGTGATAAGTGAAAAATGAGATATGCATACCGTATGTCCAGAAATATCACTTACAAGGATAGAAGGTCTGCAAGTCTAATAAATTAGTTGTTTGGGAAGATAAACGTTATGATAAAAAAAGGCAAAATCCAATAACTAACAATAACCGCTGATTGGATGCAGAGAAAACAAATGAAAAAGAGGAAAAAGTAAATTTTAATATTCCTAATAGAACTCTTAGTTGTGGTTTCTCAACCTTCTTTTCTTTATTTTCACTTATTTTATTGGCAACCAAACGGGGTAAATGAAATATTTTTCACTAATGCATCTTCAATAAATATAATATATAAAATAAGCCGAGCAGCATAGAGTGAACCGAACCTTAAACAAGTTCAGCCAAATCAAACAAGGTTTGGCTCGAGCTCTGTTTGTTTGAACACTCAAGATCAAATTATATCCCAACTTGTTTTGAGCTTGAAATAATTGCTTGAGGTTCGGCTTATACGAGCTGAGCCAAGGCCCCAACTCGACATAAGCGCAACCCTACTAATTAGGGTGCAAAATTAGGCGCTTGCAGTTAACCCTTTGTGGGAGATTATGAGCAGTGATTGAAAAAAACTAAAAACACCAAAAATTTCAAACCAAGATATGCTAAAACCTTTTAAATAATGAAAGGAAAAATTAACGCATCCTACACTATAATGACCGATTTAGCCTTGTTATGCTGATTGATGGACAGTGTGAAGGTTGTTTTGCATTAAATGCGATTTGGACCAAAGCTAGGAGTCTTACCCAGTGCAACAAAGTGCAAATGAGAATATAAATGCAGGAACTACGAATAGATATGAAATTATCGATGCATGATGTGACGCCCCGAACCCGCCCCTAGGGAATCAAGTTCTGAGACGCGCGCCCGTTCGTCATAAACACGCAAGCGGAAGATTTACTCACGAAAATACAGAAAATTTAAAGCATTTATCAGATGCTTCCAAAAAATATATAAACACATGCCGTCACAAATTCACAATAGCCATCATACAAACCAATTACCTGCATCATTTACATCAAGTCTGCTTTACAAAAGTAGGTGCCTTTATCACGCAAGGTACAGTCTGTACAATCTTCCAAAATGTTCAGTTGGACCTTTCACTTACTGTTTAGCAACTCCGATATTTACTGACATGAAACATCTGTGAGCTACGGAGATCAATAAAATCACAGTCCCTTTGGACTATTTTCCACATAATATCACGCATCAATAACAAAATAATAAACAGTTCAACTTGCATGATACAATATAAATAAACTGAATATAATAAACTGTGACCCAAAGTCACTTAGGGTAATGTTACCCTATCCTGAGGTTTCCGACCTCACATTACTTTCCAATTATGGGGTTCAGTTATGAAATGTATTCATATTACCAAGTTATCATTTCAATCATCAATCGTGTTTCATTTCGAGTCCTGAGACTCTATTAACTGGCTACAACCCACAAATGTTCAGTTTATAGTCTCTAAACACCAACCATACCTGAAGCCATTTAGACTCACACACACTGTTTCGGCTTTCACCCGAACACGACCAAATCTTGGGTGTACCAACCCAAACAACCTGGAATCCAACGATTCCATACTGAACCCTGAGTACAACTCAAACAAATACACCAACCCGAAGTACGCCGACTCACCTTTGAATATGAAGATTACACACACAACCTGGGCATTCACCCAATAATGACATACTTCTCCATTCAACTAACTGACAACATCTACCGTGTATTCGCCGTCATCGCCCTGGGTATCAGTCAAGAAGGAACCCCGACTAATCTGTCTACCGTCATCTTCTGGCTAGTCTATGGAGAAACCCCGACATCTTTACCAATGTCGACATCTCCTGATGTTCCACCAAGAAGGAACCCTAATAGACACAGTATAGACATCTTCTGACCCAACAAGAGAGGAACCCCAAACTATACACTATCTGATGTTCAGCCACTTTAAACTCTCTAGGACTCCGACATCTCCCGACTATCAGTCACGGAGGAACCACAGACCATGCAGAACACCGCCACTCCTAACCTAGTCAAAGAGGCACTACAGAAGACCTAAACAAACAGACCGACATCTCCTGACTATCAGTCACGGAGGAATCCTGGGCCTTATTGGACACCGTCTCTCCTGACTTAGTTAAAGAGGAACCACAGACTGTACTCTTAACCCTGGTTAGGTTTTCTAACCACAGGTTAACCCCAGTTAACCCGAGCCTCGTTTGATTAACTGAAATACTTGAGCCTCGCACCCGTGAACCAAATCCGGTAACACACCATTCCGTCAGGGAACGTTTTCAGGCTAATGAATGTGTAAATCGGCTTACACGACACAAACAAATCTTTCGACACCCCAGGGTGACGATCCGACACACCGGGACCCAATCCAGGCTCCCTAAGGGTCCACATGAAGTCCAAACATCATATAGGGGTCTCTGACCCTTTTTTCCATCCACGTCATTCACACAGTGAGTTTAAATCCAGGATTTTGACACCCAAGACCGAGGGATACACCCCTCTACTCATTTTTCACGCACAACCACCCTTCCATACATCATCCACGAGGTCTCAGACCCTTTTTCATCTACACCAAAATACATGCATCCATTCCCCATAAAAGAATATAGGAAAATATAAGAAAAAAGAGAATAAATGAAAGGGGTTTTACCTTTTTCACGCTTTTCGAGACGTCTAGCATCGAAACGGGCACCGCCAACGTGTTCGGGAGGGCGATCAACCTCAAGGGACCCTCTCTTTTCCTTCTCTCTTCTTTCTCTCTACCCCTTTCTCTCTCTAGAAAAATCTGGAGAGCTCTCACCTTGCTATACAAACCGTAAGAATGAGGGGGCTTGGCCCCTTATATACAGGCCTTTGGGTGAGGTGAGATAATGTGCAAAAGCACATGACCATAATGGTGTGGAAAGTGGAATGTTGACAAAGTCAACATTTGACTTTTGGTCAAGTTTCCAATTTTGCCGCAGTTATGGCCTCCGAAACCTCATCACACGAAGTCCGATTTTGACGAAACTTTAGGTGACCTAACCTTGGGAGTCCAACACCTACTGTAAAAATTATGAGTTTTGACAGCAAAAAGTAAATCCGGAAGAAAACTGCAAACCCACTAATTTTCTGATTTCAAATACAACATGCTGCCGTTTCTTCATATGAGATAATAAATTGACGAAACGACAGAAGGTAGTCCTCACGATTGACCGACACACTGTGGTATCAGCCGCACGGATTTCTATTAGAATCCCCAACAAATATGGAGTCTCAACTGAATTTTGAAAAATCTGGAATTTCCTGGTTTTCCCGATTTTCTTACATTTAAGACCCCCGCGGTCTCGCGAATCGATACACGACGGAACTAGAATGACATGTGATCGTCCAGACAGTCGACCCGCACATTGTGTACAATTTTCAAGTAAAAACACTGAAGTTTCTTTGGTACAATCAAATCCCGAACAAAACCCACTTTTTAACAATTTAACAAACAATTAACTAATTAACCTTAATTAAGAACCCATAACGCATAATTTTATTATATTAAAATTCAAGGCCGTTACACATGAAGTATGATTCGACATCTACAACTACTAGAATTAAAAAAAGGATGAGAATGTCGTCGCATGAAGCCTGGCTTAAGAAATTGGGATGTGGATACATAAAGCCTAATATTACACCTAAAAGAGTTGGATCGATAGACAGTGATGCCTATAGAACTTACATAACTCCCTATAACATAGATAAAAATATTGACATTGGGCGCTTGCAATTAACCCTCTTTGTCGGAGATTGTGAGCAGTAAATGAAAAAATTAAAAACACCAAAAATTTCATACCAAGATATGCTAAAACCTATTTAATAATGAAAGGAAAAACTAACACATCCTATACTATAATGACTGATTTAGCCTTGTTGTGCTGATTGATGGACAATGTGGTGAAAGTTGTTTTGCATTAAATGCGATTTGGACCAAAGCACAGAGTCTGACCTGGTGCAACAAAGTGCGAATGAGATTATCAATGCATAAACTACGAATAAATACGAAATTGTCAATGCATGAAGTATGATTCGACACCTACAACTACAAGCATAAAAAAAAAGGATGAGAATGTCGTTGCATGAAGCCTGACTTGACAAATTGGGAAGTGGATACATTAAGCCTAATATTACGCCCAAAAGGGTTGGATCGATAGACAGTGATGCCTATAGAACTTACATAACTCCCTATAACACAGATAAGAATATCGATGCATTAGGTCGGATTCGATGTCTTGATATATATGAGTGTCGATTCGTGAAATCTAATACAGGACCTAGGAGACATAAAAATGCTGAAGAATAAACTCCTGTACAACACATGGGATATGAGCAATGTCGATGCATCAAGCTTGATACAACACCCAAAAATATGGAATCAATGAACTGAGTCCAATGTGACTCACATAACTCCCAGAATCCTGGTGACCATCAATGTATGAAGTCTGATTCGATGTCTCGAAATATATGAAAATCTTGTACATGCAGCCTGATAAAGCACTACAAATGAGAACGTTAATGGACGAAGTCTAATTCGACGCCTAGAGATATATAAGAATGTTGATGATGGAGTCTGATACAGTACCTCAGGACATGTGAAAATGCTAATGCCTTATTCAACACATCGGGATATGAGAAATATCGATGCATGATTCAAGATACAACACTCAAAAAAGTGGGATCAATAAAGATTGAGTCCAATGGCACTCACATAACTCCCTAGAATCTTGATAATAACATTGATGCATGAAGTCTAATTGTTGTCTCGAAATATATGAGAAACTTGTGTATAAAGCCTAATAAAATACCTTTGATGAGAACGTCAATACATTAAGTCTTATTCGACGCCTCGAGATATATGATAATGCAATTTGAAAATATCAATGCAAGAAGTCTAATTCGGCACTTCTAAATATAAATCAATAAATGAATATTGATGCAAGAAGCCTAATATGACACACATAAAAGTGTGATCAATGAAGATTGAGTCCACACGACTCACATAACTCCCAGAATCCTGAAAAGAACATCGATGCATGAGGTCTGATTCAATGTCTCGAGATATATGAGAATGCTCATGCATGAATCCTGATAAAGCACCTTAAATGAGAATGTCAATGCATGAAGATTGATTCGACACCTCAAGATATGATAATGCAATTTGAGAATGTCGATGCATAAAGTCTAATCAATGTCTCAAGATATTTGAGAACGTTGATATATGAAGTTTGATATAACACCTCAGGACATTAGAGAATGTTAATATATGAAGCCTTATACAACACATCGGGATATTAAATACATCGATGAATAAAGTCAGATACAACATTTGAAAAGGTGGGATTAATATAGATTGAGACTAAAACGACTCACATAAATCTCCATAATCTTAATAAGAGCATCGCTGTGTGAAGTCTGATTCGTTGTCTTGAGATATATATAAATGCTTATGCATGAAGCTTGATAAAGCACCCTAAATGACAGTGCTAATACCTTAAGCCTGATTTAACGTGTAAAGATATATGATAATGCAATTTGAAAATGTCGATGCATGAAGTCTGATACAACACCTCTAGATATATAAGAAGGTTAATCCATGAAGCCTTATACGGCATATCACGGTATGAGAAACGTCGATACATGAAGCCAGATACGACACTCGAAAAGGTAGAATCAATGAAGATTGAGTCTAATAGGACCTCCATAACTCCTCGAAATCCTGATAAGAAAATCAATGCATGAAGTCTGATTCGATGTCTTGAGATATATGAGAATTATTATGCAAGAATCATGATAAAGCACCTCAAATGAGAACGCCAATGGATGAAGTCCAATTCGACTCCTCGAGATATATAATAATGCAATTTGAGAATGGTGATGCAAGATGTCTAATTAGACATCACTAAAAATTAACTAATCGATGAAGATCGATGCTAGGGGCCTCGGACAGTACCCCCAAAAAATTGGGCTAAGAATAATAAAGCACCTAATAGACCACAATAAAACTTAGTGCCTCGCATATGAAGTTTTGACATCAAGATATATCCAAACCCAATAACTTTCTTAACATCTAGAAAGTGAGACAATTGTGTTGTGGCAATCTGTAACAAAAGAAGCTAAGTGAAAGGAAAAGGTTGAACTAAGAAAATCATAAGAAATGGTAATTGAAAATTGAGATATGCATACCGTATTACCACAAAATATCATTCACATTGATAAAGGTCTGCAATAAAAATTAAATTAGTGTTTGAGAACGAGAAGCGCTTCAATATTTTTTATTTTACAAAATCTAAGAACTAAAAGTGACCCCTAATTAGATGCTGAAAAACAGATGAAAAAAGAAGAAACAAGTTTTGTTTCCCTAATGAAAATCTTAGTTGCATTTTTCATTTTCTAGTATTTATACCTCAGGTATAATACCGGAGTGCATCTAAGCAAATTGATCACACTTAACAGAAACAGCTAGTTGCCCATGAACAAACATAGTTCTTAGATTATGGTAGAAAGATAAACTCAACAATTATCTGGAGTACCGGACAAGTGATATGATAGTGTTGTGGCGTTCAACCTATAATAGGAGAAGCAAAGTGAAAGCAATAGGCGGAAATTAAAAAATACATAAGAAATTATAAGCAAAAAATAAGATAAGCATACCGTATTGCCATAAAATATCACTTACAATGATAGAAGGTCTGCAATTCATTGAGGAAAAGAAGCGTCGGAATTAAGAAAATTACAAAATCAAAGAAATTAAAAATCCCATACTGATTGTTGAGAAAATAAGTGAAAATGGAATTTTTTTTTTGGTTTCTCTAATAAACCTATTAGATGCATTTTTTAAAATTTTCAGCATACATACTAAAGTCCATCCAAATAATTTGAGCACTCTTAACAACAATCAACTGTCCAATATAAAACTTAGTGCATCCCATGCGAATTTGTAGTACCAAGATAGATTCCAAACCTAACAACAATGCTTGTCATCAAGTGATATGGTTGTGTAAAAGAGTAACTCAAAAATTCATAAAAAATGATAAGTGAAAAATTAGATATACTTACCTTATTACTGCAAAATATCAATCACAATGATAAGAGGACTACAATTGAAACTAAATTAGTTATATAGAAAGAGAAGTGTGACAATCAAAAAATTACAAATTTACAAGCACTAGAGATGACCCATGATTGGATGATAAGAAAACATTTGCAATAGAAAAACAAAATTCTTTTATTTCTCAAACAAAACTCTAAGTTGCTTTTAATAAAATTTTCAGTATACGTATGTACTTAATTGCATCCAAAGAGCTTAAACACCTTCAACGGTAAGGAGTTGCTCACAATCAAACTTAGTATCTTGCATGTGAACTTGTGACACCAAGAAAGAACCAAATCTAGCAACTTTCTTAAACTTCAGGCAAGTGATATTTTAGTGTTGGGACCAACCAGTAACATGAGAACCAAAGTAACAAAAGATGGAAGTCAAAAAATTCATAAGAAATGATGAGCAAAAAATGAGATATGCGTATTGAATTGCCAAAAAATGACACTTGCAAGGATAAGAGGCCTGCAATTAAAACTAAATTAGTTACTTGAGAAAAAGAAATGTAAAAATAAAAAATTATAAAATTAGAGCAATAAAAGTAATCTCAATTTGTATGTCAAGAAAACATTTGAAATAGAGAAGAAAAAATTTTCATTTCCCTAACAAGACTCTTGATGCATTTTTTCAAAATTTCAGTACACATACTAAGTGCATTCAAAGAAATTGAGCACCCTCAATAAGAAGCAAGTGCTCACAATCAAGCATATAAAGTTGTGGCAACAAGAAAGACTCTTGATTAGATGCTGAGAAAATAAGCGAACAAGAAAGGCAATAGATATTGTTTTCCCTCGTAAAAGTGTAAAACACTTGGATGAGTTTTTTCTACAATTTTCAGTGTACAAACCTGAGTTTATCCAAATAATTTGAGTTGTAGCAGTTGCCAACAATCAAACTTAATACATCCGTTGTGAAATTGTGACACCATGATAAATCCAAACCTATCAATGTTTTTGAACGCTTGTCAAGTGATATGGTTGTGTTTTGGCAACTTGTAACAAGACAAGCGAAGGAAAATGAAAGCAAAAGGTGGAACTTCAGAAATGATAAGCGAAAAAAGAGAAATTCATACCGTATTCCGAAAATATATCACCTACATGAATAAGAGGCCTACATTTCAAATTAAATTAGTTATTTGAGAAATGTGAGCGGGTTGCAACATTCTATTGGAAGATCTAAGCAAATAAAAGGTTATCTCTTAGAAACATGTCTAATATGATAACTTTTCTTAGTTGGTAAGGTGGGAACATAAAACATAGCCTTGTAATTGAGGTACGGGCTCGAGCCCTTCCTAATGTGATGAATGTAATCTGAGATATCTCTAATCCACCATGAAGTAAATAGAAGCAATAATCGCTTTAAGCAAGTACCCGGTCAATGGAAGGTCTACAATTCATATTAAATTACTTATTTGAGAAAGAGAAGCTTCACAATAAAAAAAATTGCAAAATCCAAGCACAAAAAGTAATTCCCAATTGGATATTGAGAAAACAAGTGAAAAGAGACTAAATTTTGGTGTCCCTAATAAAACTCTTAGATGCGTTTTTTTTCAAATTTTCAGTATACATACCTAAGTTCATCCTAACAATTTGGCCACCCTCAACAATAAGCAGCTTCACAGTGCCTCGCATGTGAAGTTGCAGTATTAGAAGAGATCTAAATCCAGCAACTTTCTTAAACACCTATCAAGCAATATGGTTGTATTGCGGCAGTGTGGCTAACCTTTCACAAGAGAAACAAAGCAAAAGGCAAAACTTAGAAAATCTATAAGAAATGATAAGCAAAAAATGAGATATGCGTACCATATCTCCACATAATATCACTTACAAAGATAAGAAGTCTGCAATTCAAATTAAACTAGTTGCTTAAAGAAGAGAAGCATCAAAATAAAAAATAAAATTAAAAAGCAAATTCCAAGCACTATAACTTACCCTTGATTGGAAGTCGAGAAGACATGTGAAAAATAGAAGAAAATAAATTTTGGTTTTCCTAATAAAACTGTTGGTTGCATTTTTTTTTTCTTTCTAATTTTCAGTATATATACCTGAGTGCATCCAAACAATTCGAGCACCCTCCACAATAAGCAACTGCTCACAATCAAGTGTTATGGTTGTGTTGTGACAACTTCGAACAAGATAAACAAAGTGAAATTAAAAGGTGGAACTCAAAAAATCCAAAAGATATGTTTAGCGAAAAATGAGATATGCAGACCTTATGCCCACAAAATATCACTTACAAGGATAACAGGTCTAGAAATTCTAATTAAATTAGTTGTTTGGAGAAGAGAAATGTCACAATTAAAAATGGTAAAATCCAAGCACTAACAGTAACTGCTAATTGGATGAAGAGAAAACAGGTGAAAAAGAGAAGAAAATAAAATTTAATTTTCCTAATAATACTCTTAGTTATGGTTTCTCAAAAAAAAAAAAACCTTTCTATTGTTTTCACTTATTTTCTTGGCTACCAAACAGGGGGTAAATGAAATATTTTTCATTTATGTATCACTGATAGATATAATGTATAAAATAAGTTGAGCAGTGCAGACTGCAGAGTGATGGGGATATTCCAAGTGGCACAGCGGTAGTAGATGAGTTCAACCTTTTGCTTGAATACTCAAGCTCAAATTATATCTCATCTCGTTTTGAGCTTGAAATAACTGCTTAAGGTCTGCGCTTATAAGAGTCGAGCCAATGCCCCAACTCGACATCAACGCAACCCTACTCACTAAGATGCAAAATTGGTGCTTGCAAATGTCACTCCTTGTCAAAAATTGTGAGCAGTGAATCACGGAAACTGAAAACGCCATATTTTCAAACCAAGATCTTCCAAAACCCTTTAAATAATGAAAGGGAGAACTAACACATCCTACACTAGAATGACTGGTTGTGAGCTTGTTGTGCTGATCGATGGATGGTGTGGTGAAGGTTGTTTTGCATCACATCCGATGTGGACCAAAGCTACGAGTCTAACACGGTGCAACAGAGCGCGAATGAGAATATCAACACATAAGCTATTAATAGATATGAAAATGTCGATGCATGAAGTATGATTCGACACCTACAAGCATAAAAGAAGGATGAGAATGGCATTGCATGAAGCTTGACATGACATATTGAGATGTTGATACTTGACACATAAAGCCTAATATTACACCCAAAAAAGGTGGGATCGATAAACAATGATGCCTATAGAACTTACATAACTCCCCACAACATAGATAAGAATATCGATGTATGAGGTCGGATTCGATGTCATGATATATATGAGAATGTTGATGCGTGAAATTTATACAGGAGCTAGGATACATGAAAATGCCGATGAATAAACTCTTGTACTATGCATGGGATGTGAGAAATACGACAACTGAAAATATGGGATCAATGAACTAAGTCCAATGTGACTCACATAACTCAGAGAATCCTAATGAACATCAATGTATGAAGTCTGATCAAGTCTCTCGACATGTGTGAAAATGCTTATGCATGAAGCCTAATAATGAACCACAAATGAGAACGTTAATGCACGAAGTCTAATTCGATGCCTTGAGATATATGAGAATGCCGATGCATGAAGTTTGAAACAGTACCTCAGGACATGTGAAAATGCTGATGCATAAAGCCTTATCCATAGGGTTGTCAATCCGGCCCTTTGATGAGGAGGCCCGGCCCTAAAATAGAGGTCTTTTTTTCTTAATAAGGCCCTAGGGCCGAGCTAGCCCAATTTTAAAAGGCCCTCTTATTTAAGGGCCGGGCTTGGTGAGCACAGGGCTTGGCCCTCCATTCTATATGTTATACCATATATATATATATATATATATAAACCTCATACGATGCACGGGATAATAAATTATTGCAACATTCAAGTTACTATAATAACCTAGATATTCTTTCTATTATTGTAATATTTTTAAAATTGTAAGTCAAGATGAAGCACCTAAAATATACTTATTTTATGTTCTCTAGAGAGAAAAGAGAGGGATAAATTGGTTTTTATTAGACCCCAATGAAAGGGTAGCAAGTTTAGGGAACCGGCAAATGTCAAGAAATTAATTTATGTAGCAATTTTTTTGGATGGGAAAAGAGTAGCTCTGGTGAACGCCCGAGCCAGGCATCCACCAGAGCTAATCTTTTGCCTTTTTGGATAAGCCAAAAGGGGCTGTAATTAATAATATGTTAGCAATAATTTTAGAAAACTGATAATTAAATTATTTGAATTTGTATTATACATTTTAATAATATAATTGAGTTATAATTCTTTAAAAATAAAAGTTATATTGTTTATTAATCAAATCATTTGAGAAATGAGCCAATGGCTAGGAGGATAAATAATAGAGTAAAACGGTATGTGGTGTATATACACCATCAACACATGGGATATAAATTTTCTTATCCCTCGAGAGAAAATTTCGCAGACCCATTTGAGTCTGTAAAGAGGGTTAGAGAACCGGCGAACAACAAGGAGTAGCATTATGCAGTGAGATCATTGTTCACGGAATGATCTTAACAGCCCCCTTGGGGGCTGTTCTTGCATCTATCCGGCCATGGGTGGACACGACCATGTCGCCGGTGATTGATGTATTCAGTCAAAAAGGAAGGAGTGTGGATCACAGCAGCCGACAAATTGGATAGAATAAAGAGAGAAAGAGGTGTTGGTTGTTTACAATCCTATAATCGGTAATGACTCCCTAAAAAACATAACATATGGCACCCACTATTAATAGGCATGCATTGTGACTCTACAAACTCCATCTTTCTCTTTTCTTTTTCAAGGTTATGATGTTGGTAATAATAACAAAGAGAGATGGAGAGGAGGGGCACAGTGACTCTGCACACTCCATCTTTCTCTTTTCTCTTTCAAGGTTATGATGTTTTATAATAGTAGGCACTGTGAGTAGTTGTAGAACTAAAAGCAATGAGAAAAACGTCGTTGATCCGCAACAATGTCCTTCACATTGGTCGGAAGGGGGTTCTGCAACCTTCCTCCTCCTAATTGTTAGTTTTTTACATTTTATTTTTTGCAAACCCAAAAGTATCGTTATTTTTATAAAAAAAATATGTAATTTAAGAGAGAGAGAGAGTACTTGGCTTCTTCGCCGCCTTCCTCCCTTGTTTCTGTTGTCACCGCTTCCTCCTTTGTTTTTGCATGTGTTGTTTGGGGGATTTAGGGAAAGCCGGAAACAAGTAGTGTGGGATACGATTTGTGAGAGAGATAAAATGGGTTTAGAGGAACTTTGGAGATAAGAAGGTGGTGTCGATTCAAAAACAAATCTTTCAAATAACTCTTCAGAAGAGTTGTGTCGTTTGAGGATAGAGGAAAGAGGTGGGGAGAGGTGTGTCGTTTGAGAATGAGAAGAACAAAGGTGATCAGTGTGACACGTGTCATAAGATGGGAAGATGATAATCCTACGTGGCGAAAGGAGAAAGGAGAAAAAAGTCTAGATTATATTTAGTTAATAGATATATATATATATATATATATATATATATATATATATATATATATATATATATATATATATATATATAATAACTTAAGGTAAGCCTTACTATGTGTACATATAACACTTTAGTGTAGTATATTTTTAAATTCTTTCTAATATTGTAACTTATAATGTATTTTTTTAGATCTAATAGAGGATAAGATTTGTTGTGTGTATGTGTAACAAACTAATAATGTAGTCTACTTCTAAAATATTTTAATATTATTATTTGTACGTTGTACAATTTTTCCTTTTTTTTTAATATAAAGGACTAATACTAACAATAACAGTAACAACTAGGTGGCATATTAATAGTTAATATTACCAATCTAACGGTACTAAAACCCTGTCATGTTGCACTTTGAGTTGCATTGTTGGCCCCAAGTCCGAATAAAAGAGGAGGGTTGTATATCAAGTTGTCAATCAATGTACAAAAATTGCTAAAATATGATATAATTTTTTTTATTCTTTAGGCCTTGGCCCAACCTTGGCCCAGCCCTGGCCCTTGAGGGTAGAGCTTGGACCTGGCCAGTTCAGGCCCTTCAAGGTCTAGGGCCGGGCTAGGACTTCACTCCAATGAATGAGGGCCGCTCCCAGTAAGACCTAAGCCCTACCTTGGCCCGACCCTTTGATAGCCCTACTTATCCAGCACATCGAGAAATGAGAAACATCGATCCATGATAAGACATTCGAAAAAGTGGAATCAATGAAGATTGAGTCTAATGGAACTCACATAACTCCCCGGAATCCTGATAAGAACATTGATGCATGAAGTCTAATTTGATGTCTCGAGATATATGAGAAAGTTTATGTATAAAGTCTAATAAAGCACCTCTGATGAAAAGCTCAATGCATGAAATCTGATTCGACGCCTCGAGATATTGATAATGCAACTTGAGAATATCAATGAAGTCTAATTAGACACCTCTAAATATAAATCAATAATGAAGATTGATGCATGAAGCCTAATACGACACTCTTAAAGGTGTGATCAATGAAGATTGAGTCCAATAGGACTCACATAACTCCTTAAAATCTTGATAAGAAGATCGATGCGTGAGGTCTGATTCAATGTCTCGAGATACATGAGAATGCTTATGCAAGAATCTTGATAAAGCACATCAGATGAAAACGTCAATGCATGAAGACTGATTCGACACCTCAAGATATGAAAATGAAATTTGAGAATGTCAATGCATGAAGTCTAATTTGATCACACTCTTAAAGGTGTGATCAATGAAAATTGAGTCCAATAGGACTCACATAACTCCCTAAAATCTTGATAAGAAGATCGAATGCGTGAGGTCTGATTCAATGTCTCGAGATACATGAGAATGCTTATGCAAGAATCTTGATAAAGCACCTCAGATGAAAACGTCAATGCATGAAGACTGATTCGACACCTCAAGATATGAAAATGAAATTTGAGAATGTCAATGCATGAAGTCTAATTCGATGTCTCGAGATATTTGAGAACGCAGATGCATGAAGTTTAATACAACACCTCTAGACATTTGAGAATGTTAATATATGAAGCCTAAAACAACACATCGGGAGATTAAAAACATTAATGCATGAAGCCAAATACGACACTAAAAAATGTGGGATCAATAAAGATTGAGACTAAAAGGACTCACATAAATTTCCATAATCTTAATAAAAACATCGATGTGTGAAGTCTGATTCGATGTCTTGAGATATATGAAAATGTTTATGCATGATGCCTAATAAAGCAACCTGAATGACAACACCAATGAATGAAGCTTGATTTAATGTAAAAAGATATATGATAATGCAATTTGAGAATGTCGATGCGAAGTCTGATACAACACCTCAAGATATATGAGAATACTAATGCATGAAGCCTAATACAACACATCACGATATGAGAAACGTCAATGCATGAAGCCTGATACGACACTAAAAAAGGTGGGATAAATGAAGATTGAGTCTAATAGGAACTACATAACTCCTCGAAATCCTAATAAGAAAATTAATGCATTTAGGTGGCGTTTGGATAGACTTCCCCAGTTACTTCTATCAACTTCTAACTTTAGAAAGTCAAAAGTGGGCCAATTAAATGTTTGGTTTGCCACTTTCATTTTTAATTCCTGAGAAAGTAAAAGGCTAGGGAAAGTTGAAATTTCTATTTCCTGAGAAAGTATGCTCAGCTAGCTTCCGCGGGAAGTCCACATATGGACTTATGCAGGAAGTTTACGGAATGTCCGAAAATAATGTATGTATATAAAGAAACCACCCTTAAAGGATTTTCTTAAATGATATGCTGTTTGGGGGGTTTAGAATTTAGTTGAATTTGGTTTGCCATCATTCATCAACTATGAACTATGAAGGGAAGGTTGCGTGTTTGTTCCAACTTCTATTAATTGTGATTAAGATTCACTTACCCTTAAGGTTCAACTATATAACATATTGTTTTTTTAATATTATAACAATATTTAACTCTAGTTAAGAATTTTTAACCCTTAGGGTTAATATTTTTTTAATATTTCTTTTTAAAAACTAAAATTATATTGTTGAACCCCAAGAGTTTGTGAATCTTAACCATAGTTAGTAAGTGTAAAAAGGGACACATGGCAACCTATAGGCAAGCATTAACTATGGTTTAGGTTAGTTAACTAAGGTTAGTTTTTTTTAAAACAAAAAGGTAGATGGTTGAACCCTAGGGGTGAGTCAATCTTAACCAGAGTTAGTGGGTGTTAAAATGGACACGTGACAACCAATAGGCACGCGCATTAACTATGGTTTAGGTTAGTCAACCCAAGATTATTATTATTTTTTTAAATTCTAAAATACAAGGGTAGATGGATGAATCCTAGGGGTGAGTGAATCTTAACCACAGTTAGTGGGTGTTAAAGGGGACATGTGGCAACCTATAGCACATGCATTAACTGTGGTTTAGGTTAGTCAATCCGAGGTTAATTTTTTTAATTTTTTTTTCTAAAAACAAGGGTATACCCTAGGGGTGAGTGAATCTTAACCATAGTTAGTGGGTGTTAAAGGGGACATGTGGCAACCAATAGGCATGCACATTAACTGTGGTTTAGGTTAGTCAATCCAATATTATTATTTTTTTAAAACAAGGGTAGATAAATGAAACCTAGGGGTGAGCAAGGGCAGAGCCAGGATTTTCTAGTAGTGGGGGCACACTGTGGATGATTGAAAATGGTAGTAATTGTTGATAGATTTGTGACGAATTATTAGATGGGTAAGGAATATTCAATGTCTAAGGGTTCGGGGCGTAGCCCCCAATTTTTTTTTTAATGACCAAGTGTTTGGGGCATTTCATCCATACATTTCGTACATATCCTACGGGTATTTTTCTCCTTGTTTACAAGATAACTGTTCTCTTGCTTTATAGCTATGTCCTATTAAATAATTAAAAAAATCATATAAAATATATATTTTGTTTTAAAAAGTTCAAGGGAGATAGTAGGCCCCTTGACTCATGGTTATGTCATATTAAATAATTAAATAATATAGTATATTTTTTAGGAACCAATTGCCCCTTGTCCATGACTATGCCAAATTCAATAATTAATCAACTTAGTATAAAAGATACTTTTTTAAAGTTCAGGAGTTGGGATCATAGTCAATTGCGATTAAAATCAATTGGAAGAGTTGAATCACAACCTGAAGTCAACACATGTCCCTTTGAACTCCAATTAACTAATCCTTAGAGTTCAACAATCTAACCTTTGTTTTTTAGAAAAAAAATATTAACCCTTCCACTGTAATTCCCCCATTTTGAGTGCAATCCCAAGTTTGATCGTAATTGGACAAATTTGGACTCAAAGCTCAGGGCACCAGCCTCCATTCCCATGGCGAGATCGAATCCCGGACAGTCGCGATTGAATTCGGGGAGAGTTCAATTGCACCCATAGGTCAAAATGTGTCCCTTTTAACCCCGATTAACCGTGGTTAAGATTCACTAACCCTTATGGTTCAACAATATAACCTTAGTTTTTAGATTTTAAAAAAATAGTTAACCCTAAGGTTATAATTTCTTAAACCTAAGGTTAAATTTTTTATAATATTTTCTTTCTAAAAACCAAAGTTAGATTGTTGAACTCTAAGAGTTAGTGAATCTTAACCATGGTTAACAAGGGTTAAACTGGACAAGTGTTGACCTATGGGTGCGATTGAACTCAGGGAGAGTTCAATCGCGATTGGCTGTGATTTGATCTCTTCATATAGATATATTTAAAATTAAAAAAAATAAAAAAACTGTTTTGACAATTTGAGTGGGGGCACATGCCCCCACCTGGCTCCACCCCTGGGGGTGAGTGAACCTTAACCATAGTTAGTGGGTGTTAGCGGGGACACGTGAAAACTTGTAGGTGTGCACATTAATTGTGCTTCAGGTTAGTCAATCCAAGGTTAATTTTTTTTCTAAAAAACAAGGGTAGGTGGATGAACCCTAGGGATGAGTGAATCTTAACCACAGTTAGTGGATGTTAAAGGGGACACGTGGCAACTTGTAGGCGTGCATGTTAATTGTGGTTGAAGTTAGTACAAGGTTAATATTAAAAAAAAAAAACTAAAAATCAAGGGTAGATGAACCCTAGAGGGGAGTGAATCTTAACTATAGTTGAATGGTTGTTAAAATAGATTTGTCATACAAGGCCCGTCTGCGCGTTCCGTTGGGAAGTTATCTCTCTTCAATTGGAGCTCATAGTTTTTTTTTGGTTTAAAAGAATTCAATTTATTGACACCATAAATTGAATTCTCAAAAAGTTTCGAGCAACTCACCGAGTTGAATGCATGACTTAGCATCAGATGGGGAAGCGATTCATCTATCACGTGCCACATATCAATATAAGCTGTTTTTGGGCAACTGCAATTACTCGATGATGTTTTTTTCAGGTTGAAGATCATCTAGAGAAACACATCAACTGAATTTTCTTCAATGATGAAAGCAGAAAATTCTCACGAAAACATGCTAGATGAATTACACTACTATCCAATAAAATTAATACTTTTAATTGTAGAATAATCTCTTGTTTTAAAGCGTGCAAATACTAGAGTAACATGATAAAACAAATGAGGGTGACTCAACAACGCAATTGTGGTTGATGGTGTCGGCTTCACCACAGAATAATCATGGGCCGAACCTTGGTTTTATTCCATGTATAAAACTTTCAGAAATAACTTTTTGTAAGTGTAAACCAAACATAAATTGAACTTTCGAGTTTTTAAAAGTTATTTTTTGGATGTGCAAACCAAACGCTATTCTCTCATTCGAATGACTTTGTCAGACTTTCTCAAGAGTTACTTCGCATGAAGTAACTCCTGAGGAAGTATTTCTCTTCTCTGGGAAGTCTATCCAAACGATGCCTTAGTCTGATTTGACGTCTTAAGATATATGAGAATGCTTATGCATGAAGCCTGATAAAGCACCTCAAATGAGAATGCCAATGCATGGAGTCCGATGCAACTCGTCAAGATATAATATAATCATGCAATTTGAGAACGGTGATGCAAAAAGTCTAATTAGACATCACTTGATGAAGAACGATGCCATGGGGCTCAGATAATACCCCCTAAAAATGAGATATGTGTAACATATTGCAATAAAATAGCACTTTAAATGATAGAAGGTCTGCAATATATATTTAATAAAATAGTTTAAGAAAGAAAAGTGTCACAATAAAAAATCCGAATATTTAAACACTAAAAGTAACTCTTGATTAGATGTTGAGAAGATAGGTGAACAAGGAAGAAAATAAATTTTGGTTTCCCTATTAAAGTGTAAAACACTTGGATGAGTATTTTTACAACTGTCAGTATACAAATTTGAGTTCATCCAAATATTTTGAATACAAGCAGTTGCCCACAATCAAACTTAGTACATCGGTTGTGGATAAATCCGAACCTGTTAATTTTTTTGAATGCTTGTCAAGTAATATGGTTGTGTTTTGGCAACCTGTAATAAGAGAAGCAAAATGAAAGCAAAAGGCGAAACTTCAGAATTGATAAGCGAAAAATGAGATATGCATACTGTATTCCCAAAAAAGAATGAGAGGTCTACAATTCAAATTAAATTAGTAATTTGAGGAAGATAAGCATTGCAATATTCTATTGGATGATAAATTGATAATACAAACACTAATAGTAATTCCTGATTGGATGTTGAAAAAACAAATGAAAAATAGAAGATAATAAATTTTGGTTTCCCTAATAAAACACATTGTTGCGTTTTTTAGTACTCTCAAATCAAGCAGCTGCCCACAATCAATCTTAGTGCTCCGCATGTGAAGTTGTGGCACCAAAATAGATCCATACCCAACAACTTTCTTTAACGTCTAGCAAGTGACATGGTTTTGTTGTGATAACATGAACAAAAGAAGTAAAATAAAAGCAAAAAGTAGAACTCAAAAATATAAAAAATGATAAGCGAAAAATGAGATAAGTATACTGTATTGTAAAAAAATCACTTACAAGGATCGAAGGTTTGCAATTCTATCCAGCTATGCCAACCAAATCAACAAAACTATGAAACACTAGTAAGATCTAAATAAATTTACAAATAACTTTTTCTTAAAAATTTGTTCATGTATTTGAGATTCTGTGAATCAATACATAATGGAGGACCTTATGAATCTCAAAAAAATTATATTGTTCCGGAGGGTGAAATGTTTTTGTTGCGTCAAATATTTCTTAAAGTGGGTAGTAACTCAATCGGTACAATATTTAACATATGAATTTATGGCTTGTGCACAATCCGACAGAAAATATACACAGGCAAATTGGACTTGACAATAGAGCAAATCCAAGTAACATATTCGAGCAAGAGAACCAATAATGGCGATTCAAATTTAGGAAGCATAGTCAAGATATGCATGACTAAACCCAGTTAGTACCGTAAGGAATTGGCCATGCTTCTAGAAACACATGTATGATTGGTTGATGATTCTTGGCAAGGACTTTTTAATGGTGGAATTTAAAAAGAGGTAATAGTTAAAAGATCAGAGATGTATGCAGAGTCAGTAGTAGAGTCGTTTTGGGGGGCTTAAATTGATTCAAAGCGGTGCAGAGTTCAAAGGGTATGTTGGATTGATGATTTGGAAGCACACATTCACAAACAGAAAATTGGGAAGGTATGTTGGTGGAACAATTTGGAACGACTTAAGCGAAGGGGCAGGTACGAACCGTAACTTTGAGGGAAGAACGGTTACAAATTCTTCTATCTCACCATTTTCTTATAAGTTAAAAAAGCGTGGTGCAGAAATTCAAGGAAATATCTGAGACCGAAACATATGAAGGATGGACATGTCCTATGTGGCAAACTTATCTCCAACCACCCAAACAAATGGAAAGGGTAATGTGAAGTCGCTTCTCTATAGAGATGCGTCTCTATATAGGATAAAATCAATGAAATAAGATGGAATGCATAATATCTCATCCTAATCTCCTAAAATCACTCCCAAGTTGATAACAAAGAACCAAGATGTATTGAAGCAGCGTATTGAAATAGTGCTTATTGAAATAGTGCTAAGTAGTATTTTGATTGCTATAGATTGTGAGCGATATATTTTTCTTTGCATCTGGGCTTTGCTTAGTAGGGTAGTTTTGATTCGATAACACACCACAGTTGGCCACACTGTGGTGCATTCCCAGACACCCACTGTGTGGTCTTCTTAGTGACTGGTTTAGCGGATTATAGCTGGAAGTATAATTCTGGGTAAGCTAGAACTAAACCTTCTCACCAAAAAAAAAAATAAATAATATATATATATATATATATATATATAGATTATAAACCTCATGACTTCACATGTAAACAAAATTATACATGCACATATATGGATAATGTACTTGAAATTTGGGGTCCGGCTGGCAAGCAAAAGTACTAAACTAGATACTAACAGGAAACTACGAAAAAGAAAATAATGTAAGAAGAAAGAAATTTGCCAAATAGTTCGTATCCTACACTTTATTTGTTCAGTAAATAAAAAGAATTCTATTTGAAGAAAAGGAAAAGGGCTAGGGAAAAGTATTCCCTGTACACAAAGATTGCCTAGAAGCCCCTTCATTGGTGAGAGAACCCACCTCCAAGTTGGCATTTCTAAGAGTGTGATATATCCTATTTAAGATTCTAATGCATATTCAAAGATAGAATAAGAATAAACTGTCATGAACTAACGGTCATAGTTCTTTTGCATCAGCTTATTGTGCCAATTATTATTAACAAACATAGAAATTTAATCCATCATTGCAGAGACAATAAAACTCCACATCACAGTTGGAGGGAGAGTGAGCAAAATAACCATTATTTAGTATATTGTTCAAACATTATGTGATAAGTTTATATTGCAAAGTCTGTCACAATACTATGATCTGTATAATATTTGGTAAACCAATATTTCTCATTTGTATAAATCACTACATAATAGTATCATATCTTAAAAAAGTTAGTTATTTTCATCTTTTCTTCAACCACTCATATAAACATAATTATGGTCAAAATTTCTGGAATTAGTTCCTGCTCCCAGCACTTGAATTTTTTATATTAAATTTACTCAGAATCAATAAGTTGTGTGAAGCATCAATGACTGAGAGGTTAAAGATTGTTCAAAACTGTAAAGGGAACTTAAGTGAGGAGAACTACTGAATGGAAAGATGATGTACCTCTAACAAATCATTTAATACATCATTGATGTGTGAAGCTATACCCTTCTGCTGTTTCTCCATTTTTGGAGCAGCCTGGTCTTCAAATATAAATTCAACAATACTCTGAAAGTAGAAACCTCTCTTAATATCAACCATTAGAATTTACTCGGGGGATGCCTCGGTGACATTAGACATGAAAACTACCTTGTGTGCAGTTTTACTGAATTGAGTGGCAGCATCACTTATGGCATAGACTGTATTACTAAGAAGACTTGTGGTAGCTTGTGTCATTCCTGCAATGAGTCCAGTAGGGCTCTACCAAAACAGAAGTTAATTTCAATATTGGGACAAATGATCGTCTCATGTTCCTGTTGACAAGCTTTGATTATTATGAATATTGTGCACCTGAAAAATACCCTTGGCAGGAACTGATAAGAAATCTTTGATGTCGAGCCCAACATTCTTTGCAAATCCCAAAGGATTACCTATAACACCAGCACAATCAAATACCTGCAATTTAACAATTGTAACAGAGTAGGTAAAAGAAGCATATATTAATGAGCTTGGCCATACAATTTTTGAAATGAAAACTTAATGAATAGCTCCATAATAGTGGTATTAGCTTATTGGACCATTGCAACTTCAGATCTTCTTAAATGTTTGATCTTGCCACCATCCGATCATGTTTCAGTACAAAAACCCCTTATACAATTAATTGATTTAAATAAAATTATGAATTTTAAGTTTGTTTTACCTCTAATTCTGGGTTTTTGGAAACTCTCCATTATGGCCATAGCAAATCCAAGCAATTTTTGTCATTACAAAAGAGGATGGAATTTTTTTTGCAATGAGCAAGAAGAATGGTGGGCAAATTTTAAATATAAGAACTTTGAAGGCTCTGTTTTAGTATAAAAACCCCTTCTACGATTTATTGATTTAAATAAAGATTTTGAATTTGAAGTTTGTTCTACTTCTAATTCTGGGTTTTTGGAAACTCTCCATTATAGCCATAGCAAATCCATGCAATTTTTATCATTACAGATGAGGATGCAAATTTTTTTGCAATGAGCAAGAAGAATGGTGAGCAAATTAAACTATAAGAACTTTGAAGGCCCTTGCCTGTGTTCTAACTCCTCGTTAGACAACATTGAATCGAACCACCATCGATACTTAGTCACTATCACTACACCCATTCCACCCTTTTTTTTGGATGAGACAGATGCCGATGTGTGAGGACATTTGAAAAGCAAAAACTCTATATACCCTATATGCAAAAACAACAACACCAAAATTTATGCCTGCCGATCCATAGCTTGATGGGCTCCAATTTCCTCACGAAATCCTGAAAGATTCTGAACCAAAGATAAAAACAAATCCATTGTAGATCTCATTATATTATCGTCCACCATAGCTACATTATTATAAATTCTACAATTCCTCTCCTTCTAAATGCTCCAACAAATGGCCCCTGAAATCAACAGCCAAAGAACATCAATGTAAACCAAGAGAAACACCCAGCTGATACCAAAACAGTTTAAAAAAATGACCCGCAAACATAATTAAGAAGGAATAATAGGGTTTCAAACAATCCTAAAAGGGAAAACAAGGTTTGGGCTTTTCGACAAGGCTAGAAAAAGGATTGAAATGTAAACCATCATGACGTGTCACTTCTATCTACTCCTTTTGCAAGAGGCTGAGACACAATGGTTGCAAAACTCAATTTCTTTCTATGCATTATCACATGATTGGGATAAGGTATAACACCTCAATGGATGAGCACAATTATAAACTCAATTTGCATGAATAAATAAAAACAGTTTTGGGGTCAACACTAGCAAGTAGCAATAATTTGAAGTTTGATTCAGTCACTCAAAGTTCTTCTGGGCATAATACAGTTGATGTTGTAAGGTTTATTATTTTTTGAATAGAATACATATTCATAGAACTTCCAAGCGTGTGAAAATTGGTAAAACAATAAGTGATATCTACAAATATGCTGAAATTCACCGTCGAAGGAACATTGCTTAATTTAACATCGGTATCCAAGACCTAATAAAAATGAATCATATTATAAAAGTGAAAAATTGCCAAGTGTGCATAAAGAACTAAGCTTGGAAAAACAATTAAGGTTCGCTTTGTACATTTCATGAAGGAGTTGCTGACTATAATGCCGGACAAGGATCTCTTGAAAGGATTCCAAGCTAGCCATATGATGTGAAAAAGTCAGTTGCATGAGATATATCTGTGCTCTTCAACATCAGCAAGAGTCAAAAAGCTAGCCATATGATGGAGGAGAGGCGTGTATCTTCAGATTACTCTGTAATATAAACAATAATCAGATTACTAATTAAACAAAATAGATTATTAATTTTAAAAAATACATTTTAACTTAAAGCTACATTATTCACTAACTTATAACTAATCTAAAATCTGGATTAACAAACCTAACATATTGTTTATCTAATTTATAGACAAACGATTTAATATTGATCTAACAAACATTTTAATTAACTAATTTATAGACCGACATCTAATCTAATACTAAGTAAAATACATATGATAACAAAAGAAATAGAATAAAAGAGAAAGACTTACCATGAGTGAAGCCAGGAGCAAGGTGCAGCCATCCACAACAGCATAGACAAGAGAAAGGCAACCGAGAGCAAGATAAAAAAAAATTTTAAGGCTTTGATTTCAAGTTTCAAGTAAAACCCTAAAAATGTAATATAAAAAAAATAGAAACAATATAAATGCAGGAAGATTAATAGATTAAAAGCATTGAAAAGATTCTAACCTTGTTCTCATTTGTCTTGTTGGACTATATCTATATTGATAAGTCATTCAACTCTTAAACTTCGACCGAAACTCCTAATTTTGATTCACATTTGTCGAAGCTAAAAACATATAAAAATAAATAAATTTCAAAACCTATGTGTAAAAAGAGAATTCAAAATTTTGATTACCATTAAATATTCTTGAAAAGAATAATAAAAAAAATTCAAAAACAAACTTTCTCTCAAATGATAACGAGAATGTTCATATATTAATGGCCCCTTTTAAGAAATTTGATTAATCCCGCCTCGCAGTTTCCAGATAGATCCCATGATGCAGTTTTAAAGTTTTAAAGTGCATGAGTACATATAAAACAGGTTCAAAGAAAATAAGCATTTTACATAGACAATTTTAAAGAAAGAGATAGGAAGTAAAAATATAATAATCAATATGAGTACAATCGACTTCACCAAGTGCCCATAAGAAAATACTTTACAAAGTAAATTTAATGAAACATATAAGCACACGCCCTACTTATTAACCAATATTTTGAAACAACAAAGAAATGAATGAAAGCATATAAGCACAAGAAAGAAGAAGAAATAGAAGAGCAAATAAATAGATTAACAAACTAAGACTACAATACATGTACAGTCCCAAGAAGTGAAAAAAATGCAACACAAATGATGCTAATGAAATGTATAGAAACACTACCAACAAAGAATTGCAGATTAACAAAATCGGTATTTAAAAAAGCAGAGCAACAAAAAGAATTGCAAATAATGACTTAGAAATAAGCTAATATAAGTTTTTTTTTTTTAAATAATGCAACTTAAACTCAGAGTCGATCCATATACTAACTAAATAGCATACTTTTCTTTTGGTAACATAGTTAAAAAATTTATATCAAGGTAAACATTTTTTATACACATATATTGTGAAAATGAGATTTAGCATCATCCAAAGTTGGGAAACCCTAATAAAAAAAATAACATAAAGTACCTAAAAATAGATTTATTCTTATTTTAAGGGAGAATAATAACCAAATCTTTTAAATAATAAGATTGATAAAAAATAGAAATTTGGGTAAGATATTTGATTGAGCGGGAAGGTGTTAGGTACCCATAAACACCTACCAAAGGAGGTCATCTATTCTCTAAACTCACTGTACAAAAATTTGCAAATAAAATTATAATTCTTAATTTGAGAAACGATATTAACTTAAACAGAAATATGCTAAAGAGATAATCAAATCAAGTTGTAAACAAGCATCAAATAAGAAATATAAAAATAGGCAAACAAACAATTACCGTGCATCACTTGAAATTAGAAACATTTTAAATTCAAATAAGAAATCATGTAAAAGAAAAAAAATTACCTTTTTACTTTTTTGTGTGAAGGTCACACCATTGACTATTGCCTCGTATCTCATATGATTGGAATCAAACTGCCGTACTTCAAAACCAAGCAGGCAAGCAGAGATCATGAATGTTGATACGATATCTCAAGGTATGAATGAATTGTAAGGATAAGATTGAGAATGTCCTGCACATGCAAAAAGTATATACATGTTTGTTATATTGAACGAAATAGAATCTACCATATTGGACTTGATGATATGTGAAATAAAAATATATATTTTACACACCTGTGGTTAAGAATTAATTAAGGGAATTCTGATAAATGACATGAACCAAAATTCTCTCGCTGTAATTGAGAATTTTCTCCTTTTTCTGATCAAGTTCTTTTTTTTCTCTAAAGCCAAGAAAATTTATATTCTTCATAGCATTCAGAAGATGGTAACTTGAATGTATGATGTTGGAACACCTGAAAAATAAATATAAAACAAAAAAAGTTCTTTCATGAGCAAACTGGTGCTTAACTATTTTATTCTGTTACACAAGACAAACCATTAGAAAGCACCTTAATTACTCCTTCAGTATGGATGGAGAAAAATAATCTTCTTTTAAGCTTCTGAAAACAGAAATAAGTGTAACTTGCAAAACCAAGCATTGTACAAAAATGGTACCCATGGGGAACATCTGAATGGGTCATTAGCGGAGCAGTAATCTTCATCAAAGACGACGTAGAGATAAACAAAGTGAAAATCCTTTAATGGGATTCTGTATCTATACTCTCAAATCAACAACAAGAGAAACATCTGATTGGACTAATTAAAAGGGGAAGTTTATTTGGGGATGGGGGTATGGGAGTGGGGCATTTAGAGAGGAGCAGAGGAGCGCATCTTCAGATTAATCGCTAATATAAACAATAATCAGATTACTAATTAATCAAGCTAGATTATTAATTAAAAATATATATATTAACTTAAAGCTACATTATTCACCAACTTATAACTAATCTAAAATCTGGATTAACAAACCTAACATACTGTTTATCTAATTGAAAGACACACATTAATATTGATTTTACAAACACTTTAATTGACTAATTTATAGACCAACATCTAATCTAATACCAAGTAAAATACATATGATAACAAAAGAAATAAAATAAAAGGGTAAGTCTTATCGTGAGTGAAGCCAGGAGCAAGGTGCAGCCATCCACAACAACATAGACAAGAGAAAGGCAGCCGAGAGCAAGATAAAAAACAATTATAAGGCTTTGATTTCAAGTTTCAAGTAAGACCCTAAAAATGTAATATAAAAGAAAAAAAAAAAAAAAAACAAGATAAACGCAAGAAGGTTAAATGATTAAAAGCAATGAAAAGATTCTAACCCTCTTCTCATTTGTTTTGTTGGATTGTATTTATATTGATAATTCATTCGTCTCTTAAACTTCCACTGAAACTCCTAATTCTGATTCACATTTTTCGAAATTAAAAACATATAAAAATAAATAAATTTCAACTCCTATGAATAAAAAGAGAATTCAAAATTTTGATTGAAATTAAATATTCTTGAAAAGAATAATAAAAAATTTTAAAAACAAACCTTCTCTCAAATGATAGCAAGAATATTCATATATCCCCTTTTAAGAAGTTGATTAATCCTGCCTCGCAGTTTCCAGATAAATCCCATGGTGAAATTTTAAAGTGCATGAGTACATATAAAACAGATTCAAAGAAAATAAGCATTTACATAGGCAATTTTGAAGAAAGAGATAGGAAGTAAAAATATAATAATCAATATGAGTACAATCGGCTTCACCAAGTGCCGATAAGAAAATACTTCACAATGTAAATTTAATGAAACATATAAGCACACACCCTACATATTACAATTCTTTTGAAATAACATAGGAATGAATGAAAGCATATAAGCACAAGAAGAAGAAAAGGAATAACAAATAAATAGATTAAAAAACTAAGACTACTATACATGTACAAACCCAAAAAGTGAAAAAATGCAACACAAATGATGCTAACAAAATGTATAGAAAAACTACCAACAAAGAATTGCAAATGAACGAAATAGTTATTTAAAAAAACAGATCAACAAAAAGAATTGCAAATTATGAACTTAGGAATAAACTAATATAAGTTTTTTTTTTTTTATGATGCAACTTAAACTCAGAGTTGATCCATATACTAACTAAATAGCACACTTTTTTTTTTTGGTAACATAGTTAGAAAATTTAAATCAAGGTAAACATTTTTGGTACACATATATTGTGGACATGAGATTTAGCATCATTCAAAATTGGGAAACCCTAATAAAAAAGTAAGGGAAAGTAACTAAAAAAGAGCCATCACTTATTCTAATTTTGAGGGAGAATAATAACCCTAATCTTTTAAATAATAAGATTGATAAAAAAAATAGAAATTTGGGTAAGATATTCAATTGAGCTAAGGGAAGGTATTAGGCACACATAAACCACCTACCAAATGAGGTCATCCATTCTCTAAACTCACCTTGCACAAATTTGCAAACAAAATTATAATTCTTAATTTGAGAAATGGTATTAACTATTAACAAACCATGACTTAAACATAAATATGCTAAAGAGATAATCAAATCAAGTTTTTTTTTTTTGGAAGGTAATCAAATCAAATCAATTTGTAAACAAGCATCAAATAAGAAATATAAAAATAGGCAAACAAGCAACTATCATCCAACACTTGAAACTAGAAACATTTTAAATTCAAATAAGAAATCATGCAAAAGAAAAAAAAAAGGCTTTTTACTTCTTTGTGTGAAGGTCGCACCATGTACTATTGCCTTGTATCTCGTATGATTGGAATCAAACTGCCATACTTCAAAACCAAGCAGGCAAGCAGAGATCATGAATGTTGACACGATATCTCAAGGTATGAATGGATTGTAAGGATAAGATTGAGAATGTCCTGCTCCCCGCATTTGAATTTTTCGCATTAAATTTACTTAAAGAATCAATAAGTTGTGTTAAGCATCGATGATTGAGAGGTTAAAGATTGTTAAAAACTGTAAAGGGAACTTAAGTGAGGAGAACTACTGAATGGGAAGATGATGTACCTCTAAGAATTCATTTAATACACCGTTGCTGTGTGATGCTATACCCTTCTGCTGTATCTCCATTTTTGCAACAGCCTGGTCGTCAAATGTAAATGCAACAATACTCTAAAAGTAGAAACCTCTCTTAATATCAACTGTTAGAATTCACCCAGAGGATGCCTCAATGCCATTAGACATGTAAACAAACTTGTGTGCGGCTTTACTGAATTGCCTTATTACCTTGAGTGGCAGCATCACTTATGGCATAGACTATATTACTAAAAAGACCGTGGCCCCTGGTGCCATTCCTGTAATGAGTCTAGTAAGGCTTTGACAAAACATAAGTTAATTTCAATATCGTGACATATGATTGTCTCATGATCCTGCTGGCAATCTTTGATATTATGCATATTGTGCACCTGCAAAATACCCTTGGCAATAACTAATAAGAAATCTTTGATGTCGAGCCCAACATTCCTTGCAAATCCCATAGGATTACCTATAACACCAGCAGAAGAACCAAATTTCTGCAATTTAACAATTGTAAGATAGTACATAAAAGAAGTATATATTAATGAGCTTGGCAATATGATTTTTGAAATGGATACTTAATGAATAGCTCCATAATAGCAGTATTAGCTTATTGGACCCATTGCAACTTCAGATCTTCTTAAATGTTTGATCTTGCCACCATCTGATCTTGTTTCAGCATAAAAACCACTTCTACGATTTATTGATTCAAGTAAAAATTACGAATTTTTAATTTGTTCTACCTCTAAGTCTGGGTTTTTGGAAACTCTCTATTATAGTCATAGCAAATCCATGCAATCTCCACTATCGAACTCAACTGTCTTAAGGCAACAAATTTCTCTGTCATTAACAGATGAGGATGGAAATTTTGTTTGCTATGAGCAAGAAGAATGGTTGGAAAATTAAACTATAAGAACTTTGAAGGCCTACGCCCGGGTTCTTACTCCTCATTAGACAACATTGAATTGAACCACCCTTGATACTTAGTCCTATCACTACACTCATACTACCCATTTCAGCCATTATTTTGGATGCGACAGATGCTGATGTGTGAGGACATCAGAAAAAAAAAATCTCTATATACCCTATTTTGCAAAAACAACACCACCAAAATTTATGCCTTCTGATCCATAGCTTAATGGGCTCCAATTTCCTCATGAAATCCCGCAAGATTCTTACCCCAAGATAAAAAACAGATCCATTGTAGATCTCATTATATTATCGTCCACCATAGCAACATAATTATAAATTCTCTAATTTCTCTCCTTCTAAATGATCCATAAAATGGCCCCTGGAATCAACAGCCAAAGATTTAACTTGTGGCAGTTCCAAGGACGAAACTTCCAACTCCAAAGAACATCAATGCAAGCCAAGAGAAACACCCAGCTAGTTACAAAGCTCAATTTCCTTCTACGCTTATCACATGATTGTGATAAGGTATAACACTTCAAGGAATGCGCACATGTATAAACTCAATTTGCATGAATAAATAAAAACAATTTTGGGGTCAACACTAGCAAGTAGCAATAATTTGACTGCATGGATTTAAACCATCCACTCAAAGTTCTTTTGGGCATAATACAGTTGATGTTTTAAGGTTTATTATTTTTTGAATAGGATACATATTCACAGATCTTCCAAGTGGGTGAAGATTGGTGAAAACAATAGGTTTATTATAGGGCATAATACAGTTGCTGTTGCAAGGTACTAAGGTTTATTATTTTTTAAATAGGATACATATTCACAGAACTTCTAAGCGGGTGAAGATTGGTAAAAACAATAGGTGATATCTACAAATATGCTAAAATTCACAGTAGAAGGAGCATTGCTTATTTTTATCAACGGCATCCAAGACCTAATCATAATGAATCATTATTATAAAAGTGAAAGATTGCCAAGTGTGCAGACAGAACTAAGCTTAGAAAAACAAATAATAAAGGTTCGCCTTGTACATTTCATGAAGGAGTTGCCAAGTATAATGCCAGATGAGGATCTCTTGGAAGGATTCCAAGATAGCCATATGATGTGAAAAAGACAACTAGGGAAAATTTTGAGTGGGTCGGTGCGGATACCTGAAGGGACTTATCGTTGGCTCGAAGGCTTTAGGACACGTGTTAAAAATTAGGCTAGAAGTCATTAGACCAAGAATTCATTGAGAAACAAACAAGTAAGCCCCTAGTATAAACCACATTACCATAATTTCATAACTAGAATTCATTGAGGAACATACAAGTAAGCCCCTAGCATAAACCCAATCACCATGATTTCGTAACTACGTAACTTATTAATAGAGGAGATGGTTTGTGGAGCACCAAGTGATAGAAAATATTTTCTTCACAGAGATAGTCTTTATCATTTCTCTTAAAATTATTATATTGTAAATCACAAGATTATTTAAGTTTCATGCCAATGATCATAAACTCGCATTGGGTATGTTGTTCAAATCATTGATGGGACTCCCTCAGCAAATTCCATGTAAGCTCATATACAACATGAAGACTGTTCTCCGGCTATCATGCATGCAGCTAGTGTGCTACTAAAACTGCTCTGCTCATGTTACATATTCTAGAGTCTCCATGACACCATGTACTGGTTGTTTCTATGGAAACTGTATGGATAGGAACTCAAAGTTTACCTAGAGTATGGAGGATGACACCATGTACTGGTTATTTCTATGGAAATTGTATAGATAGGAACTCAAAGTTTACCTAGTACTAGATCAAATTAACCAAAATATAATTGTTGGGGCACAATCACATCTTTCAATTACATCAGGTGATGCTTCTACTAAGCCTCCCATGCTACTACTCATACACCATTCAATCAAATACCTCCTGATTAATATAGGCTCCATGATGTTAGACATTGTTGCTCAAAACACATAGTCAACAAGTTGGAGATACAAGTCCTTATCACAAATCCAGTTAGGTATCCCCCCCTTCAGCCTATCTTGTCACAGTATCATCTTCTCCACCTGAATCATACATTTATCTAGACTGCTTGCCTATTTATGGCATGTAGAGTTATTAAATCACATATGCGATTGTAAATGTATTTATAGGACTTTATTTAGTGTGTTTTAGCTTATCTTGGCAATAAAAGTAGTTTTATGTAAGGTATATTAGTGTTTCCTAATGTATCCTGCAATTTTTCTGGCAATTCCAAGCGTATAATCGATATTGGAATGACCAATATGGCCAGCGTTATCCATATTTTGAACCATGGGCAGTGGTGAGAAACATTTACCTCATTAGTCATTACCCTTATAGAACCATGATAATTTGTATGGCATCGGATGCTTTTTCAATCCTCAACTTGAGTTTATCAACAACTTCTTGCGAGACCACATTCTTGGACCTTCCACAATCAATAATGAATCTACGCAACCATCTGTTCACCGTGGATGTGGTAAGCAAGATATGGATTCTTAACTAGTCTCCTTTTTTTTACGCAAAAGACTCTTGCGTATATCAAGAATTTAACCCTCATGCCCCTATAGGATATCTCCACCATCTTCCTCTTCATGTACTACATCATAAACGGGAGATTCTTCCCCATTAGCTAATGCCCAATCACCTTTGTCAATAAGTTTGGGGCCTCAACAACATTAACTTCCTCTTTCTATAATCAGAGGAACCGTGACCATGTTCTCTACATTTACGACATTTTGACCATCTATGCATTCTACAATTTGTCCCAGTTGTTTTGAGACGACTTCCTTGTGAAGTAACTACCCCCTTGTCACTCCCATCATGTGATGGATGAACCTTACTTTCTCAGTCCCTTGTTGCACCAAAATTGGCCTCAAATTTCATCTCGAGAACGAGGTGAAAAAGATCTGTTCAATGCAATATAGACCTGTTACCTGCTCGTCTTTGTTGTTTTTTTATGACACAAACTCTCTAATACACCTTGGGCACATCCTACATCGGCTGGACCACTGTTGTTAAAATCATATGATTCACAATTTCAAAAAAAAGAGTGGTAATGCAGCATTAAATCGTTTCAGCATGGATGGTATGACTCATTATGGATTCATACAATTCAAATTGTGAATTGCACGACTCGATATGAGTCATACTGGTCGATAGAGATTTTTATCCCACAATTTGTGTTTCCCTGTAAGCCATTATTTTTATAAGTCTATTCTTAAAGTAATAAAGACAAGTACAACCCTTATTATTACATGTCTACTTTAGAAGAATGAAGAAAAGAATAGTCATATAAAGCTTTTATTAATACTAGTAAAAATGCATGTGTGTTGCACGTAAAAATATTCAATAATTTAACTTTAAAAAATTCTAAATAAGTTTTTAGTGAAGAAAATAAATTTACCAATAGTTGCTTTGAAATGAAAGAAAAATCTATTTATATAACAATTGTTTTATTAACAATTTAAATTTCATATTTTATTTAGAATTAGTTAATATTATTGTTATTGATATTTTTATAACTATAGTTCTAAGAATATAATTCAATCCATAATTTTTATACATTTTTTAAATACCATTGTATATATTAAAATTTCGTAGTTAATACTTGGTAATCCAAACTACACTTATCTCAATAAAAATTATTTAATAAAACTAAATTCACAAATATTCATGAAAAAGAAATTTTTTGAAAGTTTTGAATAATAAACTAAAAAAATACTAAATTATGAAAACCATTATTTTTTTTATAGACTATTTACATTGTGATGTATATAATAAGTGGGAAGGAAAAAAAGAGAAATTATTAATATATCAAATTGCCCCCAGGTACCTCCATTGGAGGCTGATAGTTGATATCATACTTGAACCCAGATGGCACCTGCAAACGCACATAACACTGAATAGTTAGATTGAGAGAAACCGGACAAAGAGAGGAAATAATGCTCTAGCTGATCTAAGGAATTACCAAAATAAGTTCTTCCCTAGCTATGTCCCAAATAAGGGGGTTGGGACACAATTTGGCGGCTCCCACCATCGGTGACAACATTGCACACAAAATGTTGCAACTCTTTGGTGCATGGATTTTCATCTCTGACAGCAAGTTCATAGGTGCAAGGTACTACCATCTAGGCAACTTCGGTCCAAAATTGCAGGATCCATCCGAAGGGCAAGGTCCCCACACACTATCTGAGTGTTCCTCTTCAATCTCTCAGGCATACCTATAATCCCATGATCTTGTGGTGTCAACTTTATGCCGAGTATTCGGAATTACCGACACGACACTATCCGTCTATGCAAAACCAACATAACAAAAGCAAGAGATTATTAAAGAAAAGAATACATCTGGAACTCAATATAGATTACAAACATCTTCCATAGAAGATCTGAGATATAAAATTGCAATATCTATAAGCACCCATTAATCTCTTTGCTTCATGCGGCAAGAGCCTCGCCGCAAATTCAGTGAAATTTTTTTGATAGCTACTATGTATTCTAAATTCTCTAGCAATGTCCTCATTGATTAAAAAAAGCAAATCAATAAAAGAGAGTCCGAAACAGAGTTTTCTTTGTTAGATCACATTCTCCCGTGTAGATAATATACGGCTAATGTTCTCATGTTCAAAACAATATAGTTAAACCCATATCAGTTAGTAGTCCATCAATCACCATTAGTGGGGCTTAGACAATATCTATGGCTGCAACCCAACGATAGAAAGTTAACCAAAGTTAAACAGTCACAATAATTGTTAACCAAAGTTAAACAGTAACAACTAACAATATATAGAAAGCCCTTCTATGTATGTTACATATAAACCCACTAATAGTTGTTTATTGTTCATTACCTCTAAATTGACATTATCGAAAGCTGTGTTTCAAAATCACATCCTTGTACACAAAACATACGCTCAATGTCCAATATAACAAAATCGTTTCGAAGGGCTTATGATTGGAATATACAACTCAAGATCAATACATCTAGATATCTCTCCTCACTCTAAATTTTACAAGCTGTGTTTGAATATCACAATCTTAAACAGCTAAATATGCACTTTCACTATTTAATATAACAATAAAGTTCTAAGGGGTTTATGATTGGAGTCATTGGAATATACAATTCAAGATCCAATATGACAACCCGGTTTAGAAATATGATATGATGTTATATGGTATCAAATTGAAAATAACTACAAGTTCCAAGTAAGCACCAAGGTCTCTATAAGAATATGCCAGGGATATTGACAAGGTCCCAAGGAGTTGGGAACTTTGTTGGTTGCACACCACATCTGCCAATGAAAAACCTAGGTACTATTATGAAATCTTAGCCTTCACAACTAAAACCAAGGGTTTCCTAGGGCATAAATTGCACATGTAAGAGTCAGATCTCAATTTCTTGGCACCTGGCCCTTGACCCTAATATATCATTCTCCTACTTCGATATCCCTTACCTGAAAAGCAGTGCTGCCGAAATGAACAATAGATTATGATAAGGTAAGAACTCCATTTCTAAGTATCCAGAAAAACTATAAGATGAGAAATATAAAATTCCAATAGTTGACAAATAATAGATGGACATCTTAAACCAAGTATTATGATAGTATAATCTTTTAAGACAGTAAAATTGGAACAGACAACTTCTAGTTTACTGATTGATCTCTACAAAGTTAAGGGATCCGTCAGACTAACAAAACAGTTACTGATTCACCTTAAAGTCAGCTTGATAGGGGCCAAATCAAATACTTCAACATATATCTTCTTCTGCCTTCTTGCTAAGAGAAAACTTGCTGCCAAGGAGCTCCAATCGGAACTACTGAAGGCAGCGATGGACTGCTGCTGTGATTTTCTAGGAACATAAAACATTTAGGGGATAAGCTGGCCTCAATTTTGTTTCACATAGTTATAATCTTGAACATGTAAAGCATTCTTTTACAAACCCCGTACCATCGACAATAGGCAGTGTGGAATCTGGACATGATAAGGCTCCGCTTTAACCTTGAAATCACAGTTCTAATAAAGTCAAAGAAGCTTATAATCATTTCTTCATTAGGTCAAGACGCACAGCTGCTAATCTGCAAGCATTCAATATAATATGTTATCATTACAAGTATAACGAAAACGTATAAAGATAAACACTCCATGCCAGCAATGGACACCTTTAATATATTTTCAAAGGAAACCAATGAGACATCCTTATTCCTCCATTTTGCTGCAGCTAAGCAGAATATAGGTTCACATGAGCTGTCAGAAGCAATGTGCATCATACTTGCATTCTTGATCTTTGTGATATTGTACTTATTTTTCAAATGGCTTGCCTAAGTTGCTTCTATATAATGATCAAGAACAGGAAAATGGGACATGGTGTATTGCACAACTGATCATCAATTTGTAAAGACGAGATTTGGAAGTACAATTTTTGTTGATCCACACTCTGCAGCACATCAATCTTGGTGTCCATTGCACATGCAAAAAGTATATATGTGTTATTATATCGAACTAAACAGAATCTACCATATTGGATGACATGCGAAATTAAAAAATATATATTTTTTACAACCTGTGGGTAAGAATTAATCAAAGAAATCCTGATAAATGACATGAAGCAATTCTCTCGCTGTAATCTAGAATTTTCTCCCTTTGACATAAACCAAATTCTCTCGCTGTAATCAAGAATTTTCTCCCTTTTCTGATCAAGTTTCTTTTTTTCTCTGAAGCCGGGAAAACTTGTATCCTTTGTATCATTCTGAAGATGGTAAATTGAATCTATGATGTTGAGCACCTGAAAAAAAAAAAACAATTATTCCATTACCAAACCGGCACTGAACTATTTTATTCTGCTACACAAGACAAACAATTAGAAAGCACCTTAAAAATGCTCCTTCAGTATGGATTGAGGAAAATAATCTTCTTTCAGGCTTTTGAAAACAGAAATGAGTGTAAGGTTGCAAACCAAACATTATTAAAAAAAAATGGTACACATGAGGAACATCTGAATGCGATCATTAGTTGAGTAGTAATCTTCATCAAAGACGACGTACAGATAAATAAACTCAAGTAAAAATCCTTTGCTGGGATTCTGAGTCTATACTCTCCAATCAGCAACAGGCCAACAGGAGGAACATCTGAATGGACTGAAAGGGGAAGGTTATTTGGGGGGGCAAGTATTCTTTAGAAGAGATGCTTCTCTCTAGGCTGATGAGAGAAGTAGCAATGGCGCGTATCTATACTCTCTAATAATTTATTTGCTACAATTGTCTCAATAATAATTAAGCAAAATGAAGGAGACAAAAATAAAACAGAAACAAAAAAATTATAAAGCAAAATCAGAAAACAAAAAAGGAGAGTGATCGAGGAGCAGACCTTTCCAGGGTGTTAGAAATATCAAAAATGGGAGGTTTCCAACATTTTATACATATAAAAGATGTGTTTTTTCCGAATTTGGAGGGGGAAGGTTTTGCAATGTTGCACGCTTTGGGCGTTTTAAAAAATTGGAAAATTGAAGACATTGAAACCAACCATGCTTGGGACGGAATCACAGAGGGTTGAAATGCTTTGAAGGAGCACGTCTCCTCACTCTCCCTTTTCTCACCCTCCTATACAACCAACTAAAAGTCTACAAACAATCAAGCAAAGCAGTTAAAATGGCTTTGGACGGACTAACCGAGGGTTTGGCAAGTTGTTGGGAAGGAACAAATCTCCTCACTCTACCTTTCTCACCCTCCTATAACAATCCAAAATAAAAGTCTAAACACCCTCCAAGGCAAAGCTTAAAATCTTTGAAGGGATACGTCTTTCACAGGTCTCTCTCCAACCCCCCCCCCCCTTTGACCACAATTAAGTGAAACCCCCGACATAGACACAAGGTTGCGATTGACACATATCTACACATCGTGCAATTCCGTATACATCTCTGTGAGTCCGTCTCTCCAAACCCACAAAATAGGACACGTGTATAATACCATAAACCCGTCCCAAGCTGCCACTAGCATATTCCCCTCCTCCATGGTTTAATGTAGTATAATATGTAAATAGATATATCAAATAAGTTATAAACAAGCATTAAAGGAAAGAAATATAAAAGTAAGCAAACAAGCACATATCATGATCAATTGCGAATACGAAACATCCAAATTCAAATAAGAAACCATGTTAAAGAAAGACAACAATCAAGCATGCAAAAGAAAAAAAAATGACTTTTTAGTTGTGGGGGTCACACCTTCGAGGATTGCCTATGTATCTCGTAAGATTGGAATCAAATTGTCGTAGTTCAAAAGCCACGCAGGCAACAAATATAATCAAGCCTCACACAATAGGTCAAGGCATGAAGGATCTGATGGTATGTGTTGACCGCTCTAGAGAGAGGTCGTGGGACTAATCCCAATTGTGGTACTAACAAGAGTGAGCATCCCAAACTCACAACTAGTCATGATTGATGATAACCGAGGTCAATTATATTCCAGCAACAAAAAGGTTTAATTTAGGGATGAGTGGAGAGGAATAGTATGGAGTTAAAGAGGTTAAATAAAAAGAGGAAAGAGAAAATATCAGATTTTTAATAGGACAGAAAGAAGCATTTTAGTTTCTAAAAGGAGAGAAATATGAAAGAGGAGTTAAAAGACACTTTAGCTATAAGATGAATAGTTAAGATTTAAATAAATTACAAGGGGGTGAGGAGAAATAGAGGGGTATACGTGTGGCTCCCATACATTTTCGGAGCTATAAAAGGAGGATTGTAGAATGTCCACACACTAATTTTAATATTGTTTGATATGCAAGAACAATCATGTACCGAAAGTACTTCATGGAGCATATATAAATTAACCAAAAACTGGAAAAAAAACTAATAAAACCAATTTATCATTTTAGACATTCTTGCATATTCCATTAAAAAGAAAGCATGAAAGTACATTGTCCAATGAAAAAATTACATCAACAGTAAAATTTAAAAAGGAAATAGGCTAATAGCATTGAAAAATAAACAACTTATGAAAGAGGAAGAAAGGAAAAGCAATTGAAGGATCAACTCGAAACCCTTGTTCTACATATCGAGGGAACGATGATCGTATTTTAAAAACATATAAAACCAAAAAGAACAAACAAGTAGAAGAAGAAAGAACCATAAAGTCAAACAGTAAATAAATAGTCAATAGTTAATACTATATAGTCTTTGTAATCTTTATCAAATCAAATA
>JABCRI010000560.1:0-39451 GCA_015143295.1 Tetracentron sinense
AATCAATAATAAACCCATGTTTTTCTACTAAAATCATAGGTGAAAGTGAGAGGTACCTTTTTTGCTGTTAGAGATGGGCTTAATGGTCCACCAAAATGTTGCATGCAACAATTGCAAGAATTTCTGTTGCGCGCAGGTGGTTTCTTAGGAAATGAGTGCCTGTGTTGTTTCCTGCCAACACAATCTTCACAGCTTAGAGGAAGTTGAAATTATTGGGCAAGCCATTCACCATTCTCTCTTGTTGGAGTCTGTAACCCTTTAAAACCTAGGTCCATACGACAGTGCCAAAGCGGGTCAATGTCTTCAGTTATGTTGTGAAACAACGGGGAATTGATAGAGGTTGGGATATAGCATGCAGGGCAACATTCTATTGGAAAGTCTTTTTATATCCATAATCAAACCTTTCTGAGAATGAAAACCTTTACATTTGCCATGTGAAACAAACAGTATGTCCCTTTTCTGCATTCACGCCTTAGCCAATTATTCTTTATTAACCCCCGGCCCACACCTACCACAAACAACTTGTAATGATTGGACAATTAGACCACTACTTGCAACCGACATGCCCTTTCCCAAAACAGCCATACTTTCTTGTTGCCAAGCTCACGAGTATCGAAATACATCAAGTCTGAGAAATACTCTTTGTTGCCAACACATGTGATTGCTGCAACCAGAATCAAGAAACCACATGTTTCGCGACTATTGTTGGTCTCCACATATGACCATCAGCAACATGTCTTCCTGATTCTCGCATAATTGCTCTATCTTCTGCCTTGGACATCCCATGCAAAGTGTCATAGCTTGTGACAGTGGTAACACTCCACTGTGGTCTTCTCAAAAGCCCTGTTGTGTTGGTCCTATTCCCTGTTAGTTCCACGACATCTTCCTCCTGAGGAATCTCATGAGTGATCTTAAAGCTGCGCTTCTTTAAACATGTGAAACCATGCGCTGTGCATGTACAATCGATTGCTCTGCAATTCATCGATAGTTTAAAGCACGCGATACTTTAGATCCTCAATAGAACATACAACATAATAAAAAATTTTTGAGTCATGGATCTTAAAAAATTTCAAAAACAGCAGTACTTCCCTTATCTTCTCATTGCTTTCATCTGTTGGCTATGGTAGAGTGCGAGCAAAAATACTCATCACAGTTTCGCCGTCTTCCTGTGAAGAACTGAGAATCTTTCTAAGAGCTGCAAGTTTCCCAATTCACTCGCGGTGTGCCTGATATTCGCTGCTGGGATATAGCCCAGATTCCTTGAGAATTCTTGTTGTAGTTTTATGTCTCCAGAATTTAGAACAAATATGATCTAATGCTGAAATAAGATAGTTGTAGCTTCAATCTTCAACTGTTGATCTTAAATGTGCTTCTTCTGTGCTTCAGTAAGAACAACACCTTCTGTTGCTGCAGGGAACGCCATTCTCCACCAGGCCCCAATACTCCTTTGATCACAGGAAATTTTCCATAACCATTGCCCAGTGATCATAGTAGCCATCAAATTTTGGAACTGCTGGTTGTACAAATAAACCTTCTGTCGTCATCCTTCAACTAAAACCACTCGTAGAAGACTGTTGCTTCTAAATAATCAGGTCCCTGTGACGGGGCTCTGATACCAATTGTTGAGAAATATAGATTGAAGAGATTGCACATATAGAATGGAGGAAATCATCTACTGCATTAAATAACCAACTTGGCTGTTAAATAGCCTTACAGAGAATTGAAAATAAAAACTGAAAGCAATAACTTAGGCCACGTTTAATAACTGCTACAAACGTGGTAGGAAAGACTAAATCAACAAGTAACAAACATCCCAAAATAAAAGGAAGATACATATATGCTAATAACTAACCACTTAAACAATACACTAAACATAAATCAACATCTACTGTAACATCTCTCGCGACGAGCATGACACCCAAACTTTTTATGTGTGTGTTCGTGAAAAACACTTCACCATCACTCCCGTTTTCTATTTGATTTCCTCGATACTCCCCTTGTTCCCGAGGCGTATGTTCCCTATCGGTTCTGGGACCACGGTGACGCCAAATTCCTAGACTCTGTTGCTGCCCATTTGTGTGGGGATGGCAGTCCTTGGTCCCCTCCCCATTTACCCCAGAGGTGTCTTACTCTTAGGGCCCGTGTTATGCACATGATCGTTTGTGCTAACATTGACCTCATGGGTCACACCACTGATATTAGCTCCCTTCGAGCCCGTCTCCTTCATGATATCCTCACTCTCGAGCCCATCTGTATCTCTTCTTTGATAGCCGAATGGATGGTCTCGGTCAGCGAGTTGAAGTCCCAGCGAGACGGCCTTCCTTTTGGCATCCTCGTATACCAAATCTTGAAATCCCATGGTGTTCTTCCCTCTTCCTCCGATACTTTCAAGGATTCGAGGGGGTTTATTAGATCGGCTTCTTGGGCAAAAAATTGTGCCCATGTGCAGAGAACACAACGAGCATGGCCAGCAGGAGACTCGGAGGGTGACAACGAGTCGGATGGTGAGCCTGCTGCTAAGAGTGCCCCATCCATGGAGTTCCTGGCATCCCAGATGACTCAACTACTGTCCAGCCAGACCGCTTTCGCAGAATAGATGCGAGCACACTATGTTGTCCTTACTGATGAGGTGCGGGGTTCCTATCAGACGCTGGATACCTCAGTGTAGGGCCTTCACACGGAGTTCGCTCAGTTCCGTAACCAAATGTGGCCATTGGTCTATGTTCCAGATGCGGATGCGGGTGGTGATGAGCCGGGAGATTAGTAGTCTTCAAATGGTTCTTTTTTTGTTGGGGTTTTCTTTTGTGGTGTTGATGGTTATTGTAGGTTAGGTTATTTTTGTTGTTAATGTTAGTAGTCAGGTAGGAAAGGTTGTATTTTGTTGGTTGTTAAGAAGAGTATGTAGATGGGTGGTTATGTATAGCCCAGGACTTGGGTTAAGCCTTTGTGTTTTGGTATCATTGATGTAACACCTTTTTGAATAAATGAAAACCGGTTCTCTTTTAATTGCCTTGCATCTTGTAATGATTGTTTGTTTATGTTTCACCTACTATAACATACTCATACATTCGTCCTAATTTCGGGGATAAAATTTCTGTAAGGGGGGGGGGGGGAGGATGTAGAGTCCTGAACGTTTGGTAATGTAAATCCAATACCCTTCAAGGGGCAACGATAAGGGAAAAGAACTTGAGCGTGAAATGAAGTAGATACCTTCTCTAATCTACTTCTAATGATGGTTTTGCATGATTGAAGACTAATTGAGTGAGATTGTTGGATTTAATTGCTATATGTTGTATCCATTGAATAACATTTGGGGAAATGGGTAATTCTATATTTGGAAAAGGACTTTATTGGGGTTTTATGAATGTGGTAGGATTTGATACTTCTTCTACTTTTATGAAGCATGTGTTAAATGGTTTGTAAGCATGAAATGGGGTATGAAATGTCATTATTGGAAGATTGTGGTGAATTATGAGGGTTGTAATGTATTGTGAAAGGAAAATTGGTATTTGTGTTGAATATAGGAGACTTGGTGAATGAATGTGATGATGTGTATGGGAATGCTTTATGATTGTTATGGTTCATATTATAGACATGTGAAATTATGAAAATATGTTAACAAATGATTGCTATGAAAAATTATGCCCTATCTATTTAGCATGGTGATCGGTATTCGGGTATGCCAACACTTAGAGAAGATCTTCCATGTTGGGAATTCTCTAACCAGTGAGATGTAACCTGACGGAGTTTCTTGGTAGAACATTGGAATCTAAGAAGTTGACCGAGCTCGAATGTCAATTATAACAAGCACAAGTGCACATGTGTAGTAGTCCAAGTATCACAGGCTCACAAGCATGTCATGAACATTGCATGGACACTGAAATACAAGTAGAAGAATACAAGTACACTGAGCCAATAAATACAAGGAAAAGTCTAAGCATACAAGTGCATGAATCTCAAGTCCAAGAATACAAGTACACTGAATCAAGAATCCCTAAATTACAAGGAGCGCCGGGAAACCGTGTGTGCTCTCCATAGATATGATTTCGAGTCCTGGATAACGCATCATGGACATTGGGTCAACAAGAGCATCTGGGGATTACACCTACTATCCATGCACCTCCATGGATATGACCAAAAGACCTAACATACTAGCTCAAGAGAAACAAGCATTGCATGATACCCGGCCATCTTACAAGTTCATGTGTCATACCATGACATTCATTTTACAAGTCCATGTGTCACACAAGTACACGAGTCAAGATAATGATGTATTATGCTTGCATGCTTTTCGTGCACTTTAATTATATCACCGTTATATGATACTGTTATTAATTATATTACCGCCATACAATGCTATTATTGATTATAGAAATGTTGCATGAGTTAATTTTGAGCATGTGCATGTGGTATTGATTTTGTTAGTTAGATTTGATATCCGCTGAGTGTTTTCAATACTCAGTCGACCTGTTATTGTCATCAGGTCTAGCGTAGGATCAGGCAGCCGCACCTTGGACTGAGCAGGTTTTAGTAGAAGAGTGTTACAACTTAATTTAATCCAAATTAATGGACATAAAATCAAGAGTAAAAATAATATACTTGCAAGTGCACAAGTGACACAGTTGATGTATCTGGTGAGCACAGGGTCGAATCCACAGGGATTGACTATTGTGCAACAAGAATTAAGGAAACGAAATCTAGAGAAAAAAGAGATTTAAAATCAGTTTTCCACTCAATGAGAATGGAGCAAAAATCACTGTTACTGTGAAGCAATGAAAAAGAGGTCTAAGGTTTCAAGAAAATCCACCTATCCCTCCTTATGCTTAGATTTGGATGAAAACACATCTAGAATTAAATAATAATTTAATCTAGATGGAAAATTATACGATAAAACCACTAACCATTAAATTCAATTGAATAATTAGAGAAATAAAAAATCACTTTGTATCCAACTCACAGGGGATCCAAGCATTCCATATATCATTCGATCATATGAAATCAAAGAACATATAGAGAGGAACAATTAACCAAACTAAGAAAATTATTCAATTAAAATAAATAATCAAACCATCCACATCATCCACATAAATTGGAAAAAGGTTTCAAATCCCTAACCTTAGAAGGGTGTTTAGCCAACCATGTTTGGAGTTGTCATCCTCCTTAATGGTTTTCCAAACACTACAATAAAATAACTCCAAAATAAACTAAAAGAAGAAGAGAGAAAAGAGAATGAGAAAAGATCAGAGAGCCCCCCAAAAGTCTCTCACTTTAGGTTTATATAGACTAAAGGGAAGAAGAGAAGGGAAAGAAAAACAAAAGAGAAACTTCTAATTCCAAAATTCCAACCAAAATTGCACTTCCTTCCTCTTGATGACATGGTTTGACCCCTTAAACGTCCGAATTAGGGGATCTTTGTGAAATACAATTTTGTTCCCCTTTAAGTCTTCTTTCCAAAACATCAAACCTTGCCTTAATCCGAATTTTGAGTCAAACGTTACGTCTAAATTAGTAAGTACTGTCCAGATTAGGCGGGAATCCGGGAAATCCTCCTTCTTTGTTTGAGATTGGTTGCTAAATAATAGCACTCCTCTAGCCATCCACGAAATTTCTTGCCTTTCTTGTAGATTTAGTTGACCTCCATTAAGCTCCTTACTTGAATTCTAAAATCCACCCAAAATAAAGAGTTCTTGTGACCAAAATAGGCTTTCTCATTTTTTCTGAAATAGAAACATCAATATAGCACACTTCTTCTTTCTAATTCAAGAGAATTCCACCATTTTTATGCCAAAATCATATTAATCCATATCTTCCTAAGATTCTCTAGCCATGTTGTAGAATCTTTCTATACTTGGTCTTGGGCTTTGCTCTTGGGCTTTGATTCTTTGACTTGAGACTTGGCTTCTTGGACTTTTGGCTTGGGCTTTGCACTTTGGGCTCTAACTCCTTTAGATCTTTGAGTTGAACATGGGCTATTTGAAACTTTGGACTTCTTGAATCCCGAGAGTAATCTGGGGTTAGGATTCCTACAAAAAATAAATACACGTAATAAGTCTCTCTTAAAAATATTTTGCATGCGGCCTTCCAAGACATGTATAAATACATGCAAATGTATCATGAAAATTAAGAGAAAGAGGACAACGCAATGGTGAGGAGAAAATACACCACTTTACGTGTAAAAATGAAGATATAAACCAAAGAAGTATGATAATGCTTATTTAAATGAGGATAATTAAGCAAAATTAAGCACTTATCAAAGAGGAATGAGGTAAACTATTTGAGGATAGTTTAAAAGACTTGGATAGTTATTCTTACTTCTAGTGTTTATATTTCAGTTTCTGAGAGAGACCTTGTATTAGACTATTTTTGACCTTGTGGATGTTGCTTTAGACTTGTGGGGATCATAGCAGTTGATCGGATTTTGGTATATGTTGATTTTGGTCTCATGCCTTTCAGCATAGTTGTTTATATTGAGGGTTTTTATAGTTGCTATTTTGGGAGAAACATTATCTTGTTGTTGCCTTTTTAATTGAGGTTAAGCAGGGACAAGTAATGTAGCAAGCCCAAAGTCCCATTATGTCCAAGGTGGGTTTTGGGGTCGTTACAGTGTATGTGCATGAGTATTTTGGCTGGTATGCGCACACTTCCCTAGCTCGCCATGTGTTGTCCTCTTTGACACCCATAACTATGGTTAAGATTTTTTTTTTTTGGAAAAGCTATGGTTAAGATTCACTCACCCTTAGGGTTAAATAATTTAAACTTGGAATTTTTATTTGTTCAATTATTTTATTGGGGCATAATTATGGTAAGGAACAGAGGATGTCTCTAGTTGCTAGGCATGAGGTAAGGGGGTAACATTCCATGAACTAGTGAAAACAAATATATCTTTTATATCATGTTATTTAATTATTTAACGGGACATAGCTATGGGGGGTAAGGAGATAGTTGTCAAATAAACAAGGACAAACAATAGCCGTAAGATATGTACGATGTGTATGAACGAAATGATCCAAAAAATTAGCCATAAAAAAAAAACTCTAGGGGCTACGCCCCCGAACTCCCCTAGACTCATAATATTTCATACTAACCTAATAATTCTCCACAAATTCATCAACAATTGCTACCATTTCCATCAACCATTGCGCGTGCCCCCACTACTAGAAAATCCTGGCTCCGCCCCTGCATCCATACTTCCAATTTTGCATTCTATGATATATGTGTAGAGAACTATAAGGCTCTGTTCTTTTGGTGGAACTTTTAAAAGTTCGGAACATTTGTATTTTAGAGCAAGAGGCAAGTGTATGGGAGGAGAGGGGAGAGGGTTTCTAACTCTTTTATACGATGGTTTCTTAGATTTATTGGATTCAATTTAATTAGAAGTTCAGATTGGATGAAACTTAAAACATCTGAAATTTTTGATAGAACTTGAAAGTTCCATATTTATAGAACTTTTGCACTCTATGGAATAAGATGTTCTAGACATTAAGTAAAATTAAGCATGAAACTATGAAAGTTCTAGACTTTAAAAGTTCCGCCAAATGAACGAACCTAAGTGTTTTTTATGTTCTAATATTCTAACTATACTTGCTCAATGGTATATAATCAGGGCTGTGGACTCAAGTCTTTCCTCTCTCATACAAATGCTCTTTGACCCTTAAATGGAATATGATGGAAGTATTCTTGGGAAATGAGTTTCCTAAAAAGCAAGCAATCCCTGCAATTATGAGACAAACAACAAAGTCCAATGTTTTGGAAATCAACCCTATCATTGCGCAAATCAAATCCTAAGATTAGGACAAGAAATTCATTCAACTTTGAATCAATATTTTTTGTGTTTTACTGTTAGGAACATAAGGTACTGAAATCTGAAAGTTTGGGTCTTCCCGTACGTAGTGGATCTTTTAGCCCCTTGTCTTTTTTTTTTCTTTTTATTGTGATGGAAATTCTTAGTAGAGTCAGACTGTCAGTAGTGGTTAACTTGGGCAGTGGAGCTCTTGCTTACTCATACCCAGGTAGGATTAGATCCTAGACCTCCTCCATTGAAGGCCACACCCCTACCACTTATGCAAGAGGTGGGGGTGTTTTTAGCCCCTTGTCACTGTGGAGGAAAAATTGGATTGTTAGGGGGAGACAAAATCTGAGTGCAAGCTTGAACACGTTTATTAAGCTCGTTTAGTTAATGAGCTGAGCTTGACCACACCCCTACCCGGCTCAACAAAAGCTCAACAAAAGCTCAGCTCGTTAAAGACCACACCCCTAAGTGCAATTACCGTTAAGGACCACTATGTGTTTACTGTGTTCGGAACCCAGTGTTCTCATTCTGCCATTCACCAAAGGGACTTAGTCCCACATCGGTTGAAAAAATAAAAGTTTGAAAAACCAAAAGGGGGTTGAAAAAATAAGAGTTTGAAAAAACAAAAGGCTAAGAGGAGTTGGCCTATAAAACCAGAATGAGAGAGAGAGAGAGATTCCAAAAGTAGCATTGGCTATTGCAAGCCAAGCCATTTTATGTGGGCCGCAAGCTCAGTCATCCCGAGTCGAGCACGAGCTTGTACCATTTTTGTCGAGCTGAGTTTGAACCATAGTCTTAAAGCTCGAGTCGAGCTCACTATGTGTCTAGCGGTTGTTTGAACAGACATATTTACATCCAACAGAGACCTTGGGTTGCAACAGCCACTGATAAGATATCTCTGCAACATTGTTAGCTTCACGATAACCAGAAAGATCGCAAGTATCACATGCTGAATCTCTTACCATAACTACTGAGAAAGATTAAGAAGTACGGTACGAAGCACCTTTGAATCACCATCAATCAATACAGGAGGCCAGTTTTATGATGGCATGAGCTGCAAAGGCCTATCCTAGAAGATCTAATAAAAGCAACAAGACTCTTACTATCGCCACCCGCCAAACCTGGTAGCCCTTTAGCAACCCCATCAAAGTTAATCTTTATCCAATTAAGAGGGGAGGGGATCAATAAATAAATAAAATGTTGATAGAGGGTTTGAGGGCCTAGTGAAAAGATAAGGTTTTCAGGCTTGCCAAATAAACTAGTAATGGAATTATGGAAGTAAGTGTAGTTAACAGCAGTTGTGAAATACATGTGAGAGTTGTTGCCGAGATGTGAAGTGGAGCTAAAAAAGTAAAAAGGTTTTTTCATCCTTCAAACAAAAGTCTCCAACGAGTTGCCTTTTGTTCTACTTTTGTTTTGGTTACATTGTGTGCAAGTATGCAACCGTTGAACCGTCGGGTCAACTGGCCGGAGCTAGGAATTTTTCCTTTTGGGGGGGGGGGGGGGGGGGGGGGGGGGGGGGGTTAACCGTGATTAGGATTCACCCACTTATCCTTGGTATTTAAAAAAGATATCAAACTTTTTTTTGAACCCTAGTTAAAATTCACCAACTCCTAAAGTTAAAAAAATTTCAATATTTTTTTAAAAAACCAAGGATAAGTAGGTGAACCCTAAGAGTGGTAAATTTTAACCATATTTAAGGGGTGTCAATAGGGACATGTGGCGACCTCAAGGGCATCACTGGACTCCATTGGGGGCCACTATATATATGGCAAAAAATTGGGGGCCACTATATATATATAATGAAAAATGGACCCCAGGTCAGCTTGGAGTCACCTCATTGGTCCAAGCCCCTTTTTTACCATCCATCAACTGTGGTTAATTCCCTAGGGCTAAGCAAACTAATTATGGTTTTTAGAAAAAAAAAACAAACAAACAACAAAATTACTAATTTTAATTTTGTTAAGCATAACCACAATTAAACAAGAATTAAAAGGGACACGGGGACACTTAGGTCAGCTTAGAAGCACCTCAGGTCCGCTTCTCAGACTCATATATATATAATACTATTTTCATAACCGGACTGAGCATCGAACCGGTGGAGTGGCCAGTTCCCAGTTCGACCGTGTACTTTTTGCAAAAAATCTTTTTTTTTTCTTTTTTTCCCTAATCTTTCCCGGTTCTTAAATAGTTTCGGTTTTGACCTAGGGTTTTGGGAACCGACGAAGGGGCGGTTCCCGGCACCACCGGTTCGACCGACTGGTCCAGTCCTATTCTGTCAACAATTATATATAATACAAAAACATTTGGGGGGAGGGGAAGGGGGGCAACTATTATAAATTTTTTTTTTAAAGGGGCCCACTATTTTATTTATTAATACGTATATACAGAGTATACAAACACACACACAACTCACACATACTCTGGTGCAGCAAAGTACAACACAACTATTTAGTACTACTACAAGTAGGAATTACAAAGGACACTATTTAGTACTCCCCCCAGGTTGAACCAGTTAAGTCAAGTGATGCCATACATATATAGTCGGTACTATTATAGTAAAATAATTTAAACATTAAAATACAAATAATTTTTTGAAATGTCAAGCAATTAAAAACTCTCTACTTCACTTTTTTTTTTTTTTTTGTGTACATAGATATTGTGTCTTTTTCTATGTAGAATTTTGTTTTAAAAAATATTTTCTTACTTACATCACTACAGAAAAATGACTATTAGCCGACGTCGCTAAAAATAGGATAACAGTAGCTAATAGTTTTTCCCATGGAAAAATGCATCTAATCTAAATATCGGGTTTCCTCTAATGTTCACATTCCAAACGTCGCAATTCCGAGGGTAAAATAGTGTTGCTAAAGGATTTTATATTTTGTTGCTAAATTAGCGACGAATAAAATCTGTCCCTATAGAGTATAAGTTCGTCCCTTCACCCACGCTATTCACATATCATTAGCGACAAACACTTCATTTTGTGCCAGATAATTTAAAATTTAAATATGAATTTTTATCAATCGCTAATGTAACGACCCCAAAACCCTACCTTGGTCATAATGGGACTTTGGGTCCTCTATATTACTTATCCCTACTTAACCTCCATAGCAATAAGGCAGAACTAAAAGATAATCTCCCAAAATAGTAACTATAAAGTTCTTTCCATAAAAACATCTCATTTGATATAAAATAAACTGATAATAATCCAAATCCATAAACATATACTAAAGCAACATCAACTACAAAGTCTCAAGTCTATGATAGGTATTCTCTCAACACCAACTGATAACCGTGATTAGGATTCACCCACCTATCCTTGGTATTTAAAAAAGATATCAAACTTTTTTTTGAACCCTAGTTAAAATTCACCAACTCCTAAAGTTAAAAAAATTTCAATATTTTTTAAAAAAACCAAGGATAAGTATGTGAACCCTAAGAGTGGTAAATTTTAACCATATTTAAGGGGTGTCAATAGGGACATGTGGCGACCTCAAGGGCATCACCAGACTCCATTGGGGGCCACTATATATATGGCAAAAAATTGGGGGCCACTATATATATATAATGAAAAATGGACCCTAGGTCAGCTTGGAGTCACCTCATTGGTCTAAGCCCCTTTTTTACCATCCATCAACTGTGGTTAATTCCCTAGGGCTAAGCAAACTAATTATGGTTTTTAGAAAAAAAAAAAACAAACAACAAAATTACTAATTTTAATTTTGTTAAGCATAACCACAATTAAACAAGAATTAAAAGGGACACGGGGACACTTAGGTCAGCTTAGAAGCACCTCAGGTCCGCTTCTGAGACTCATATATATATATAATACTATTTTCATAACCGGACTGAGCATCGAACCGATGGAGTGGCCAGTTCCCAGTTCGACCGTGTACTTTTTGCAAAAAATCTTTTTTTTTTCTTTTTTTCCCTAATCTTTCCCGGTTTTGGCCGGTTCTTAAATAATTTCGGTTTTGAGCTAGGGTTTTGGGAACCGACGAAGGGGCGGTTCCCGGCTCCACTGGTTCGACCGACTGGTCCGGTCCTATTCTGTCAACAATGATATATAATACAAAAACATTTGGGGGGAGGGGAAGGGGAGCAACTATTATAAATTTTTTTTTTAAAGGGGCCCACTATTTTATTTATTTATACGTATATACAGAGTATACAAACACACACACAACTCACACATACTCTGGTGCAGCAAAGTACAACACAACTATTTAGTACTACTACAAGTAGGAATTACAAAAGACACTATTTAGTACTCCCCCCCAGGTTGAACCAGTTAAGTCAAGTGATGCCATACATATATAGTCGGTACTATTATAGTAAAATAATTTAAACATTAAAATACAAATAATTTTTTGAAATGTCAAGCAATTAAAAACTCTCTACTTCACTTTTTTTTTTTTGTGTACATAGATATTGTGTCTTTTTCTATGTAGAATTTTGTTTTAAAAAATATTTTCTTACTTACATCACTACAGAAAAATGACTATTAGCCGACGTCACTAAAAATAGGATAACAGTAGCTAATAGTTTTTCCCATGGAAAAATGCATCTAATCTAAATATCGGGTTTTCTCTAATGTCCACATTCCAAACGTCGCAATTCCGAGGGTAAAATAGTGTTGCTAAAGGATTTTATATTTTGTTGCTAAATTAGCGACGAATAAAATCTGTCCCTATAGAGTATAAGTTCGTCCCTTCACCCACGCTATTCACATATCATTAGCGACCAACACTTCATTTTGCGCCAGATAATTTAACATTTAGATATGAATTTTTATCAATCGCTAATGTAACGACCCCAAAACCCCACCTTGGTCATAATGGGACTTTGGGTCCTCTATATTACTTATCCCTACTTAACCTCCATAGCAATAAGGCAGAACTAAAAGATAATCTCCCAAAATAGTAACTATAAAGTTCTTTCCATAAAAACATCTCATCTGATATAAAATAAACTGATAATAATCCAAATCCATAAACATATACTAAAGCAACATCAACTACAAAGTCTCAAGTCTATGATAGGTATTCTCTCAACAAAACTGGAATTGGAACCAAATTAATAGTACGAGAACCGTTCAAGATCCCAGGATCCATCAACTGGAATGTCACCTTCTTCTCTTTCCTCAATGTACTCCTCTTCCATCCAAGGTGTAGTTGCTTGATCCTGTGCTAGACCTGAATGACAATAACAGGTCGACTGAGTATTGAATACTCAGTGGATATCCAGTCTAACTAACATCAATAATAGCACATGTATCTAATCAATATCTAAATCATGCAACAATTATAAAGTCAATAGCAGTTTAATATAACATGAACATAATCAGAGTGTGGAAACATGTGAATATCATGACTTAGCTTGATTCGTGTACTTATGTGACTCTTGGACTTGTACCATGAATGTCATGCATGCTTATTTTCCTATAAAAATAGTCATTGAGGTCATTGTATTTAGATCCATAGAAGTGCATCGATAGAAGTATAAACCCGTAGAGTTCTTAGATCCAAATGTCCATGATAATTATCCAGGCCTTGAAATCTTATCCATGGAGAGCATCAACGATTACCGGAGCTACTTGAAATTCAGGGTCCTTGTAAAATAATGTAGTGTCCTTTTCCTTATACTTGTATTTCAGTGTTCAGTGTCCTTGTACTTGTATTTCAGTGTTCAGAGTCATTGTACTTGTACTTGTTCTTGTATTTCAGTATCCATTGTCCATGCAGTGTCCGTGTTCATGCAATGTCCATGTCATGCTCGTGTACCCGTGAGACTTGTAAACTACCACACATGTGAACTTGTGCTTGAGTGTCGTGATTAGTATCTGAGCTCGGTCATCACTTATATTGCGATCTTCCGTCAAGAAACTCCGCTAGGTTACATCTCCCTAGTTAGAGAATTCCCAACATGGAGGATTTCCTCTAAGCGTTGGCCTACCCGAATATCAATCACCATGCAACATGAATAAGCATAATTTATCATAACATAATTCATATCCTGTCATGCTAATGCTAACATTTCTTACATCATTATTAGGCATAATTCATCATAGCATATCTTATTGTACTTATACAAACCTTTCAACATCGTCATTTCCATACTTAGTGTTCCTAGACATTTCAATAAACACCTACTTTGCGTTAGTTATGTATACAATGCCCCTTCCCATTTTCACATTCCATAATCATAACAGACCCATCCATAACCACATTCACACATTCATCATCCATTCCTTCTCCATTTTAACCCATCCTCCATTATTTCCATACATCCATAATTCATAACATCTTTACTATTATAATGCGAGAGGCATGCATAGATGATTTTTTCAAAATTCCTAAATTATCCTTATATAAAAACAAAACATTGATTTAATGTTTTACTTTAATTCCCAATCTACCCTTGCCTTTGATTCAATATTTTACTTTAATTCCTAAGCTACCCCTTGCCATCTATCTATTTAGAATCACAGCTAATCGCGATTGACCTCGGGGAGAGTTCAATCACACCCATGGGTTAACATGTGCCCCTTTTAATTCCTATTAACTGTGGTTAATTCCTTCCCCTCGCTCTCACGTGCATTGCACGTGCCACTAGCAAGTTCAATCGGGTGTCGTTAACTCTTTTCCCTCGCTCTCACGTGCATCGCACGTGCCACCCACTAGTAATCCATAATTCAATTTAAGCAACTAACATAAGAATCCATCCATATACTTATTTAAACATGCAATTTATTAACTAGTTCATCATTTATCATACTAAACCAATAATCATAATAATGCAATAATTAGACTAGGTATGATATCAACCTCAAATCCTATTTCAATTCCTTAATTCATACATATTCATGTAAATCTCTTGATAATCCATAAGCATATTCTTATGTAAACATACAAAACATCTTAAGAGGGTTAATTAGAAGGGATATTGACCTTATAGATTCTTCCCTTGAATCCAACTTGCTAGATAAAGCTCCTTCAAGCTTTGTCTTCTTCTCCAAGCAAATCATTTTCCTCCAAGACAAATCCTCTTGAAACCCTAGGGTTTTCTCCAAATATCTCCCAAATTAACTTAAAAACCCTTTAGAGTCTAAAACCCTCGAATTAGAAGTGTTATTTACAGGTTAGGGGTTTAAAACCCTCATTTCTGTAACATTTTTAAAAACCTGATACACGCGTTGTGATCGATCCTCAACCAAGTGCGATTGATCGTTAACCCTCAGTGCAATTGATTGTAACCCACACAAAAGCTAACCCAACTATCGTAATTTCTAGCGATCGATCGTCCCCAAAACAGAAGGTTCCCCAGGTTTTTGATCCAGGGCGATCGATTGTTGGCTCTGGGCGATCGATCGTCAAAGAAACAGAATTTTACCCAGATTTTTTAGTTCAGGGCGATCGATTGTCACGTTAGTGCGATTGATTGTCCCACAAAACAGTAGCTTACTTAGGTTTCAGGTTCTGGGCGATCGATCGTCGGCTCACTTGCGATCGATCGTCAACTCTAATTTTTCACTATTAACACTTAAACCATTTAGACCACACCACACCATTTAGATATAATTAAACATGCATTAAAACATAACAAAAAAATATTATACCCATACTAATTGCATTAAAGGCATGAAAGAAGGTTTGAGTCTCTACATCCTCCTCCCTTAAAAGAATTTCGTCCTCGAAATTTACATGCGCAACTTAGACAAACAAATGCGAGTACTTTTCGCGGACTTCGGCTTTTCTTTCCCACGTAGCTTCTTCCTTGGAGTGATGCTTCCATTGCAAGAGCACATTGGGAATGACTTTAGTACGCAAGATTTGCTCTTTCCGGTCCAAAATTTGAGCCGGTTGCTCAACTAGAGTCAAATCTTCTCGAATTTCCAAGGGATCCAAATTAATGACGTTTGAATGATCCGAAAAATACTTCTTCAACATGGAGATGTGGAAAACATTATGCACACCTGCCAAGTGAGGTGGCAAGGTGACTCGATAAGCAACTTCTTTGACTGGGGTGATGATCTCAAAAGGGTCTACATATCTCAGACTGAACTTGCCCCGCTTACCGAATCTCATCACCCCCTTCGTAGGTGAGATCTTGACAATTAGAAAATCTCTAACTTGGAACTCAAGATCTCTCTTGCGAGTATCGGCGTAGCTCTTCTGCCAACTCTGAGCTATTTTCAACCTCTTCCTGATCAACTGAACTCTATTTACAGTCTGACCAACGAGCTCAGGACCCAGAAGCTTCCTCGTGCCAACTTTGTCCCAACACAATGGTGAATGACCAAATGTTAGGTTGCTTAGGAGAGACGAATGAACAGGGCGCTTCTTCTTCTCGGACTTTGTCCGCCTTTGTATCCACTTGTCTCTAAATTAGTGAATTATCTACAACCAAAAATGACTAATATATTTACAGGATAATAATATATAGGGTAAATTACAGTTACCTCCCCTGAGGTTTGATCAAATTGCAAAGACATCCCCTTTAGTTTCTAAAATAACACTGTCCTCCCCTGTCAGGTTGGTCAAGTTAACACCGTTAACAATAAATAAGTTTTTACTATTTTTCCCAGTTGTGAGTTAAAACAATTTGTTTCTTTTCACACAAAATAAACTCTCTCCCCAACATGCCTCACAAGTCCTCAATCTCAACTGGCCTCCGTCAACACCGGCACCTGTCAACGTTCGCGAATGCCATGGTTCAGAGAGCACCAATGTAAGCAAATATTTTAAGAGCAATTACCTGTTTTGAGAACATGGGAAACCTGGAAGGAATCCAATTGCTTGAAAAGCACATTGCTATCCGAAAGGTAGAGACTACAAATTCAACATATTGTAAAACTATTTGCACTTCGTATTCCACAAGCCTCTGACCACGATCAAGGAGGAGACTTTGGTTTCATGTCCTCCAAAGATATTTTTTGAAATTATTGGAGTTCATGGCCTCTAGGAAAAGATATACTTCACACTAGCTTTAATTGAAGTGTTGCATTTCTGGGTTTGATGTATGGATTGGCAGAGTGCAAATAATCATTGTGGTTTGGTGGCGTGCAAATAAGCTAGGAAAAGGCTGAACCGTTAATGTTAAGGACAAGAATTGAACATTATAAACTAAGGAGATGGTAGTTGCTGACCATCTCTTCAAAACTCAAAAGCTCTATTTCTTTGTTTTTCTTTAATTTTTAGTTTTTTTTATTTGAGTAAGGTTGAGAGAAAGAAGCCAAGGTGGCATTTGGTAACACTAATCTAAATAGGTAGAGCTTATTCAAAAATTGTGCTTAGTTGGACTTTAGATTGTTAAGTTTAAGACTAATTGCATGTCTACATCTTTTTGAAGTAAAGATTTTAGAGATAAAAACCCTAATTTAAAAAGTACTTCATAACTTCTTTTCCTTTAGAGGTAAAACACTTACTTCAAAATGATGTAGACATGCAATTAACCATCAACTTAACAATCTAAAGTCTAACTAAACACAATTTTCAAATAAGCTATGTTTAAATTAGTGTTACCAAATGCCACCCAAGAGTCTTCAAATCCATCCACGTTAGTAAGGTTGAGAGAAAGAGACCAAGACACAAGAGTCTTCAAATCCATCCACGTTAGTAACTCATGTTGAAGTGGCTGTCACAAGAAAGACCAAGATCAGAATTATTTTTTTAATGTTATTGTTATTTCAGGGATAATTTGAGCATTTTAAAATATTTAAAGCATGACATCATTAAAATCCATCCACGTTAGTTACGACAAATTAACAGAAGGAGAAATCTGTTACTCACAATTGAAATATAGGAGGGGACAGTGTTATTTTAGAAACTAAAGGGGAGGTCTCTGCAATTTGACCAAACCTAATAGGAGGTAACTGTAATTTACCCTAATATATAACACAATACCTATATATTATGGTATAGTAGAGCATGTGACTGCCAGGTAGGGCCGGGCAAGACAAGGCCTTAGCTCGACCCTTAATTTTGGCCTTACCCACATGCGAGTCAAAAGAAAAATAAAATCCAAGTGCTCTAGGGCCAGACTAGTACCTTCATTGGAGTGCCGAATTATAGCCGATATCTATCTATAGCCAATATCTATCCAAATGCGATTGAACTCACAAAGGCTCTTTAACTGTCCATTGAGCTCTAGTTAAAAATTTATATGCCTTAGGGTTAAATTTTTTTTCCCCAGAAAACAAAGGTTAGATTCTTTAAACCCATGGGTTAGTGAATCTTAACTACGATTAACGGAGGTTAAAAGGGACACATATTAACCCGTGGATGAGTGTTCAATTGCAATTCAATATGATCTCAACTCGCCGAGAACAAGATTTCCTCTCACAAATGCCAGAGTTTTGTACTCAAGCATAGCCTCTTTGCTTGGCATATGGAAATGTGCTTAACTAAGGAGATGATAGCATGTATGCGCACGTTTGACTCTCGGTGGTATGCACACACCTCCCAAGCTTGCCACATGTCCTCTTTTACACCCATTAACTATGATTAATATTCATTCACTCCCAAGGTTAAATAATCTAACCTTGGTTTTTAGAAGAAAAAAAAAAACTTTGGGTATGATTTAGTCACTCGTGGGGTTAATTTAATTTTTTTTTTCTAAAGGCAAGGTTAGATTATTTAATCCTAAGGGTGAATAAATCTTAACCATAATTAATGGGTGTCAAAGGGATCGGATTTGGCCCGGCCTTTGCCAGACCAAAATTGTCTGGCCCACTCACAGAGCCCTTCTAACATTAGTTAAAAAAAATTGAACTCGGAGGATTAAATTTTGTTTTAATATTATTTTTCTAAAAATAAAGGTAAGATGTTTAAACCATACGATGAGTGAATCTTAATTAACCACACTTAATTAGTGTCAAAGGGGACACATGGTGGCCTGTAGAGACAGACAATTTTAGTCTGGCTCGCCAGACCTATTCCATTCTCGTGTCAAAAGAGGACACTAGGCGAGTTGGGGAGATGTGTGCGTACAGCCAATGGGAAACGTGCATAGACATGCTATCAACTCCTTAATTAAACGGCAAAAGATTGCTCTGATGGATGCCCGAGTGCCCAGCTCTGGCATGTACAAAACACGGTTCTCCCCCAATTTATCGTCAGGTGCCGCATGTTTTGTGGATGCCCAATTAACACCTGTCCATGCATGGGCAAATGGGCTATGCCGAATATTATACTCAGGCATCTGCAAGAGAAAATAAATAGACTCACAGCTAATCGCGACACCTTGTCTTTATTTTTTGTTAACATTCACCAACACTTCTAAATGTTTGGTTGCAGAAAATAAATAAAAACATGAAAAAAAAAAAGAAAATAGGATAAAACACAACTAAAAATTGTATCAAAAATCCAAAATTTAAGGTTCAATAGTCTAACATTGGTTTTTAGAAAATTTTTCTTAACCCTAACCTATGTTTGGTTGCTGAGAAAATAAGTAAAAACATGAAAAAAAAAAGAAAATTAGACAAAATATAACTAACAATTGTATTAGAAATCTAAAATTTTCTTTTCTTTTTCAAGTTTTCACCTATTTTCTCGACAACCAAACATAGCATAAGTAATTTATTTTCTTTCAAGAACCATGGTTAGATTGTAAGATTGTAACACCCTAAGAGTTAATGAATCTTAACCACGGTTAATAAAGATTCGATCTCTAAAGAAAATCCGTTGCCCAACTCATCTGCTTGTACCAAACAACAACTTTTTTTTTGTGTTTCTCTTCTCAACAAAACCCTGACTTTCAACGCAAAAGAAAACGTTCCAAAGCGAGATCAGCCATTGCAAGAAAATGGAGAAAGGACAGAAGGCAAAGAAGAAGGATACAGAAGAGGAAAGCAACAAAATCGGAACCTTATCGAAACTCCCAAGCGATATCATCATCGACATCCTTTCAAGAATACCCGTCAAGTCCCTCTTCGATTGCAGGTGGGTATGTAAATCCTGGCTCACTTTAGTACGCGACCCTCGTGTTGCTAAATTGAACCTCACTCGAGCAGTCCAAAACGAAAACCCTAGTATTATATTCCCGTCCGATGTTGATCTTTATATACTGGATAACTTAGAGGAAAGTAATGTGCCCATAAAGCTTAAATTGCCATTCATGGCCTCAGAGACCTCCTTTAAGTTTATGTTAGTGGGTTCGTGTAATGGCTTAGTATGTCTAATGACCTTTGAAATTAATCCATCTGTTTACATATTCAATCCTATTACTGGGGAATACGTTAAGCTTCCTAAGCCCAACATCGAATCCAAAACTTGTCCAATCAACTTTGCTTTCTGTTACCATCCCCCGACTAATGAGTACAGGGTCTTTAATTTAAGGAATAGTTATGGCGAGAAGACAATTGAGATATATACGGCAAGCTCGAATTCGTGGAGAAAGATAAAGGTTGCCAAGTTCATGTATTACTACAGGCCATCATCGGATGCAGTTTTGAATGGAGCAATTCATTGGTTTTCATCTCGTTCTGATATCGAACCAATGCATTCTCACATTGTCTCTTTTGATGTTGGGGAAGAGGAGTTCCGAGTAGTTGAGCATCCTGCTGAACTTCCCCCTGATATATCATCTATTTCTATGGATGTGGGAGTGTTGGGAGGGTGTCTGTCTTTATTTTATGTTTGTCCTAGTGATATGAATATTGATCAGAACATTTTTGTGATATGGGTAATGAAGGAATACGGTGTGAAAGAGTCATGGACAAAGCAATTTGTTATCAAGGAGACAGGAATAATTGACGGTACCTTGGAGTACATACGGCCACTGTGCGTTTTGAATAACGGCAAAATTCTACTACAGGATTTGGATGGATTGTTTATTTCTTATGACCCAGAAAGCAAAATGGTTACATATGTTGAAATTGATGGGGTTGTGGAAAAATATCAATCAATTACCCATGTGGAGAGCCTTGTTTCGCTGAGGACCAACTTTTGTGGAGTGGAGGGGCAACGATAATGCTATGTTTGGTTGCCGAGAAAATTGATGAAACCATGGAAAAGAAAAGAAAATTTTGGATTTTTAATACAATTTTTAGTTGTGTTTTGTCTAATTTTCTTCTTTTTTTTTTCCATGTTTTTACTTATTTTCTCGACAACCAAACATAGGGTAAGGGAAAAGAGGAAGACTGACATCGAGGTAAAAATCAACCATTTGATTCTATCTCATGCCCTTTGCTGTGTAGACTTTTTTATTTAACTATTTTGATGCTTTCTTTATGTTGTTTCATATGACTCTGATCTTCCCTCACTTGTGGCATCCCATGTTCTGAAAAGTAATAGTTATTGTAGAGGTGTTTGGACATTAATCTATGAAAAAGTTGTTGATAAAGAAGATTCAAGATGTCTCCACATTCCAATTGTTTTTTTTTTTTGATCAATCTCCACATTCCAATTCTTAGTTACTATTCTCAAAAAGATGTCTCTGTTCATTTTTTTTTAAATTAGGAAATTTAAGGAATACTGATAAGTGCCCTATAGTTAGTGGTCGAACAGTAAATAATTGGACTCTTACAAGTCCAAAGGCAACTCGAACAATATGATAGGTACAAGATCTTAGTCTTTACTGCTTACATAACAATGTTCATGTTTCTTAGATATAAATCTGAAAACAATTTCAGTTCAGCTTGCTACAAAACAGACCTTACGCCCTGGTACTTGTCCAGTTGGTAAGGTTTGATTGTGGGATATTGGCAGACTTCTGTCCAAAACCCGACAAAGAAGTCTTGAGAAGCTATCTTTGTTCATTTTTAAAAAAAAATTTTATAAGGAAATTTAAAGAACACTAATTAGCACAGTACAATTAGTGGTCTAGTAAGTCCAAGGCAACTTGAACAATATGATAGCTACAAGGTCTTAGTCTTTACTTTTTATATAACAATGTGTATGTATCTTAGACAGGAATCGGGAACAATTTCAGTTCTGTTTTCCCAAGAAGGTGAAATGCCAACAGACCTTATCCACTTGGTAAGATCTAATTGTGGAATACCCAAAACCTTTGACAAAGAAGTCATGGGTAAAAAAAAAGAAGAGAAAAACCCCACCTTGATGCAAACATAGAGTACTCTAAAAGTAGCAAATAACAAGGAAATGATGAAGTACATTGGAATTATACACGGATCTAGTAGAATGAAGAGAAATTACTTCAGTGATGCAAACAGAGTATGGCATAAGTAGAGCAAATAACATGGAAATAATGGTGTAAATAGGAAAACAATATCTGGATCAAGTAGGATGGACAAAAACCACTTCTTTGCAGAGAGTCCAATAGTGTACAGAGTTACATTAGGTTAGTACATATGGAGAGCTTCTCGACACGTGACCACCCCCAAAGGGGATACATCCTAATTCCTACCATTGGAGCAAACCAGGGAGGTGTAGTTATGCTTTCATTCTCGCTACATGTATACCCATCAGAGATTTGTCAAATATAGGTTGTGCATGTTTACCTTGGCTTAAGTTGTGTAGCTACGCCGTAGGTGCAGTTTGGTATATATATAGAAATAATAGTAGTAGGCTAAGAGGCTGATACCAATGAAAGTATGCCTCTTTTTAATTTTAGAAAAACAGTTTTTGGGGGGCATACATCGAATCCCAAGATCTGACTAAGATTTTAATTGATTTTATTCAATGAAGGTTGAAATAACAATCACTTTTGCAACTTTGAAATAGTTAAGTCAAATCCACGTTAGAACAGTACTTGCAAAACTTCACAAGTGTAAAGTCTCATTCGCGATCCACACGAACCTTTATTTTCTTTTAAAGCTTTCTCTAATGGAAGTTAATTGCCCTTCCAAATTCCAGCTCTATGATCTTTGTTATTTTCTTGAATCTTAAGATCCTTTATTGATTTAGCAAGATTGGTTCTGCTTTTGCTCAAGAGAAAAACTAAAACCAAGAGAAAAGAGAGGGAAGATGACCTTTCACAATTCCCAAAAGAGAGAAGAGGTAGGCGTGAGATTGAGGAGAGAAGGGAGAAAAAACATGGAGTTGGAGAGCCTCCAAGAGTTGGACGTCCACCACTATATATAGGCTCCTCTTGGATTGCTTTGCTTGCAATCCAAGACTCCTCATCCTTATCCTAATCCAATTAGGATTCCTCAAATATTCCTTTCTTGATTATTCCTAATTAATTAGGATTAATCTTTAAAAGAAACTAACCTTATCCATTAGTAACTAGCTAATCTTATCCTTATCCAATAAGGAATCTTGAATTAGTAACTAACTAATCATTGATTAGTAACAAGCTAATGGAATCCCATTTAATTAGGGAATCTTTAATTAGTAACTAACTAACTAACCTTATCCTTATCTAATAAGGAGTTTGTTAATTAGAAACTAATTAATTAAGGCTTCCATCTTGAAGTGGGTGTCCCAACCTAAGTGGGCCCCACTTCCACACGCCCCTTAGGTCATTCTTTGATCTCTTATCAAAATTGCCAATGGGTCCTACCTATTTGGTTTATCACATCCAATGTGATTTCACCTATTACAGCTTCAATATACCTTATACTGATTATTTAGAGAAATTAATTAATTAAATTAAAAGCTTTAAAAAGGTCCTAATGTGTGGGATCTAAAGGGATCTCCTATTTCCGGTTGTGGGACCAAATACTTCACCTTTTTAGTTGAAGCTAGGAAACACTTTCCTAAAACTCCATTAGGATCATAGAATTTTATCTATGTCCCTGGACTTCTACCAATCACAATAATGTTCATTAACACAATGTAACTAATCTCCAGAAATTAGAGAATTGCTTGTAAGTACTATCTCACAATATATTTACAAATAAATCATTCCACATTCCAATATCACATGTAAGCTTCCGGGATTGGAACAAGTCCACTATTTAGTCCCTAGCTTATGAATAGAACTCTTTCTCATGAATACTTTTTTATTGAACTGAATTTCCAAAACACTTTTGAAGAAACATTAGAAAAGAACTGACATATATATATATATATATATATATATATATATATATATATATATATATATATATATATATATATATATATTTTTTTTTTTTTTTCCATATTGAAAATATCAACTTCGATAAAGACCATTTTACCGAAAAGCACCAGTATTGGATTTAACAATTTAGTTCAACAAGTATCACCTTGATATCATTATCTCCAATTAAGGAGTAGTGGATTCCTTATTGAGTGTTGACACATTTCTCCAAACATTGTATACATGACTTAATGTACCCTAAGTTAGTCCTGTGAATTGGACATTTCCGACTGGCACATCAAAGTCATATAGACAAATGTTTGAGAAGATGTTAACCTCTCAGGTCTAAGGACAATTTGTCGAATGGATAACCCTAATACAATCTGACAGTGTATTCCATAGGGTATCCACTAGTGACCCCGTTCAGTATTATGTACTTACTACATATACTCACATGTTAGTCAAGAGTGAACACTCTCTGTGAATGAGATTCATCACATTATCTTATAGAACTACACATGTGCTAGCCATGATGAAGTACGGTGCCCAACCGGTACTCTAGAGGCTTCGAACAATATTAGGTTTACAAGGAACTGGAAAATCATATCTCCTTCGCAACCTTTGCATGATTTTCCTACAATGTTACCTATAGAACTTTAGTCATCATCAAATGAGACAGTAATTAATATAAATACCCTTTATAGTTGATTGTGTGAATATGATGCTTGTGTAACCAACATAGAAAAGTCTCTTATTGGCTTTCGAGGGCATATATGTCAAACAACCAACCCATAAATAAATAAACGGTTCGAATATAAGATTTGTGGTTATTATTGTTGGAATTAAACAAAACTGGTTGTAGGGAGTTGAGATTGAAATCTGATTGATTTGTAGTAAGCAAATTGAGGGGAGAAACGGATTCTAAAAGCACCACAGAAAACGAAAGCCTCGCTATCTCAAATTAGTTTCGTTGAGGAGGTCCAACATCATAGCAGTTTCTTGCTAACGTAACACAATCCAACCAATGCAAGATCTGTGCATTCAGGTCTCTCTCCACTACAACATCAGAAACAGTAATCTGTAATGCACCTCTGTACGTGGTTATTCGGCTGCATACTCTAGCAAGGACACCCAATTTGATTTCTGATGCATGATTAGCCACCATCTTTGTACTATCATCGACGAGGAATTTGAGGAACTTGTCCTTGAGTTCTCAGCTCCCTACCACTCCTAGTGTTTCGGCTCTTGAGACTGGCCTACTCTTTTGATAGAAAGAGTGATTCCGAAGTGGACGACGATGAAGAAGATTTTTGTATGAGGGAGAGGAAATCGAAGGCAAGAATCTTTACATTAGAGCTGTACATCGGATCCATAGTAGCTCTTGTTTTGCTTCAGCAAATAAGCTTTTTTTTTCTGAAACCTGCTTGATTTAAGAAAAGGCGGGATTTAGGATTTAAATATTGTTAACATTGCAAGAGTTAACAAAAAGCTCAGAATCATATTCCAACATACATTTTTTTTTTGTTCAGTTTCTCACAGAAATATATCATCTTGAAGGATCATCTATTCTATACCAAAAGAAAAAGAAAAAAAAGGATTCTCTATGCAACAATTGTGTTTGAAAATGTTAAAGAATGAGAAATGAAAAACAGCAGCAAAATTACCATGATGGTCTCTTACAATACACCTCCTTATAGACTTTGGTTGCATCGGGAAGCAGTGTCAGCATTAAGCTTGTGGGATCCCATCTTTTAGTAAGTACTGAAAGAGATTGTGCTGGTTGTGCAGATGACAGAAAAACACTTCCAGATTTACATTTGGTCTTGGGTCCTGGATGATATCATGGGCAACAAGGAATCAATCATCTACATCAATAAAATCTCTATCGTTTTGTCCGGAGAGCTCGTGATCAAATTGGAAGAGTGAAATACAGAGGATCAGATCGCAAATAGTGTCACTAAAGCACTTCCATGGAGAAGAATTTTCAAATTGTGGGATGCTCAGAGTTGAGGTCATTTGAATTATGGGGGCGTATTGAAATTAATTCAAACTCGAGCTGTTTGTTACTATCTGTTACTCAATTTTCTCAAAATCTGGTTTATGAATGAATCTTGCAACAATTTCATGGTGGTGTAGAGAATCATGGTTAGTTTATTTGTTAGCTAATGTCCAGCATTTCAATGAAAGAGATAACAGATAAGTATTAAAGATCTTATGCCACTTATATTAGGCATTTGTTATGTTTAGCCTAATTAAAGAGTTTTAGTTTTTTTTTTTTTGGTGAGAAAGCTAACTTTTATTTATAGAACACCCGGTGAACAGTCACTATGTGCAAGAACCCATCTAGCGGTTGATTGAACAGATTGAACGGATATTTTTTCACTGATAATCAAGAGTTTACCGCAAAATTTGTTAAAGAGTATCTGCAACACTGTTAGCTTCACGATAACTAGAAAGATAGCAAGTATCGCCAGGTATCATGCAGAATCTTTCTCAGGAAGTGCTGCAAGTACTTGAGGAATTTGGGGGTATAATGCCCCAGGAGTTAGTTGCCAAGTGCCCACCTAGGAGGGCAGTCGACCCCAAGATCGAGTTGGAGCCTGGAACCAAACCCCTTGCACTGGCTGGGTTTAGCAGATGGCCCCTTCGGAGTTGGTTGAGCTCAGGAAAAAGATTCAGGAACTCATTGAAACCTATTATTTATATTCCTTATTTGCCAAAATATTCCTATGAGAATCCCAAATAAAACTACCGCCACCCATCACCGCTACACCTAGATTTGAAATCTAGGGTTTTGGAAAAAATCCTAGAGTGCTTTTATAGTGATAAAACAATAGATTTGATTGGTAAGTGTTGCTCTTTGTTCATATGTGATTCATTTCTTCTTCTTTGATTCCATCGATTCGATTGGTTTTAATTATTCTTTCTGTTGCTCTTCCACAAATGTAGTAGATCTGGCATGATTTCGTAGCTGTAGATGCATTTGAATTTCCTTAGTAGATTTTCCTTGATTAGCGAAGATTTTGATAGATCAGAATATACTGATGGAGTTTAGATCTTCATGAATGGTTGATAAATTTGGATTGTAGGAGTATATCTGATGTGGTTTTTCACTCTTTGTTAAATTTTGGGATGTCATATCTCGGAAGAGAAAAAAATTAATTTTAGGAGTAGAAGGGTGATGAATTTTGGAACAATTTATAGATCTGATTGGGTTTGTTGATCTTTTGTTATTTATTTATCATAGATTGGAGTGATTTAAATTGATTAATTAAAAAAAATCAAAACCAGATCATTAGGAGCTGATTTAAGGGTTTTAGTTCAAACCAAAAAAAAAGAGAAAAAAGAGAAGATTTAAGGGGTTTAATGGAGAGACTAAAAGCCCCATGATTTTGATTTTGGTGGGGGTTGTTTGATTGGTCGCTTTTGGAACAATCATGACCGACCCGACATGGCAAATAAGACCTACATTGCCCCCTTGACTCTCTGATTAGTCAAGCAGGTATTTGAGAAGGAGAGGCATGACACCATCCTGCCCACAATAGGCGGGCAAACAACCCCTAACCTTGCTGTAGCTTTGGCTGAAAGCGGAGCACTGGCGAAGTTCGGTGTTGAGTTGATTGGAGCAAAGCAAGAAAGCGGAAGGAAGGGATTTTTTTAAGCAAGCTATGGATAACATTGGGATCGAGACACTTCCTTTGGGAATTGGTACCACTATAGATGAGTGTGTTAAGATTGCAAATTCGATTGGAGAGTTTCCTCTGATCACATAATCGTGGGGAGCGCTCTGATCGACATGTACTCTAAGTGTGGACAGGTAAACATGACCAAACCAATATTTCATTCACTACCAAGAACGAACTGAGCACTGTTCTTGAATGATTCACCTAATTGGGCAAAAAGGGGAGATAAGAAAGGCAGAGCGAATGATACATGAAATGGGATTTGGGTCATGTGTGTTGAGGCCTTGCTTGGTGCATGTGGAGCTTGTGGGGATCTGAGGGTTGCAGAGGTTGCAGCAGCAAAGGTAATCAAATTAGAGGGCAATGATGAGTTTGTGTATGTTCTACTGTCTAACATTTATGCATCTCATGGGAGATGGGGAGATGTGAGTGTAATTAGGGAGTTTATGAGGGAGAGAGGGTTGAGGAAAGAAGCTGGTTGTAGTGAGATTGAGGTGGAAAATGTGGTACCAACTTCAATAGGCTTTGGGATACATCTATGGATATGGATATGGTATGACATGGGTGTGCACTTGGATGTGTATGGAGATGCAAAGTCACATAACTATCTTAAATGGTAACGATGACAGGACAATATCTACCGTTGTCACCCATTAGAGCTCTGTTGGACATTATTGGGGATGGGTATAGATGTTATGTTCATGAGTCTACACCCTCATATCATAACCTCATGAGTTGGGAACAAAATATTATGCTTAAATTGAAATTAGATCTACCTTACCTGCCATTTCCCAGCTATATCTAAATGTATATTCATTGAAATTAGATATACAAAATTTTAGGCTATCTGGGTGGCAAGCATCCATTTCCCAGCTATATCTAAATGCGTATTCATTTAGATATACTTTACCTGCCACACACATTGTTGCACTACTGCTGATTGCATGCATGCAGAAACATTAACACATGGCCCCTATTTTGGAGGACTTTGCTACTGAGACCACAAAGGGCCGAGACCACATCGAGACTGCTCATGTGATTAGCGGATCTCAAAATTTTCATAAATCTGGTTTTATTTTTTTTGAGATCCACTCATCATATGCAGGGTCTTAGTGTGGTCTCGACCCTTTGCGGTTTCAATAGCATTTCCCTTTGGAGAATTGCGGATAGGGCTAAGGGACATCTCATGCTAAGAAGCTCCCAGCGCGCGAAGACGCTATAGCTTCACATTTCTTGTCTGTACATGTTAACCTTGCCCAACTCCAAATGACTTAATGAAGGTCTTGAAGGATTGGTGAATGGAAGTGATGGGAAAATGGTTTTTGATTTGGCATGGGTACTTTGGTCTCAATATTGCCATTAGAGCTGTCACGATCCGAAAGGAGCATCTGTTTCAAACTGTTCAATTGTGTACAAGTTCTTTTTTCAGTCTTCAGCTTTTGTTTCTTGTGCGAGTGTCCATCTATGGGAGCATCTTACATTTTGCCTCTCAAAAGATAACTCTCATGTTTCAGATTTAAATTATGTGCCGTGCATTGTGTTCTTAGTTACTGTCCTATTTTAATTTTTCAGGTCAATATAACCTGAAGGTGGATGAAGAAAGCATGCAGAGAATGACGAATAACCAGTGAGAACAAAAGCCCTGTGACTGACAAGTGAATTAATATGTTCAAATCTCTCTTGATTTTTAGGGAGGTCCACTAAATATAGCTGGGAAGAGCATTTGAAAGACAACCACCGACCCCATACACAGTTCTGTTTTTATTTTGGTTGAGATTAATTATTTCAATAGATTGGCACAATTGGATATTATTATGATAGATTGAGTTTTTTTCTTTTAGATTGAGAAAATCAAATTTGATATTGATTCTGTCGAAACTTAATTCGAACATGCAAAAGAAGGTAGAGTAGATGATCGGGTCAGACTCTTGCCTCTTGTTCAAAATATTAATGTTCTGGACTTCTAAAAGTTCTTCCAAAAGAACGGAGCCTTAATGCTTTTTTGTTTTGTTTTGTTTTTATTTTAATCTAATAGAGGTTAAGACCTTGTGTGTGTTATAGACTAACTATGTTTTTTTCTAAAATCTTTTAATGTCACTACTTGTAAATTGCAACATTTTCAAAAAAATATAATGATAGTAATACCTAAGTAGCGGGAGCGAGAGCGCGAGAGTGCCAAATTTCAATTTAGGATAGGGTTGGGAGCGCCTCCGGAGTGCCGATATATATATATATATATATATATATATATATATATATATATATATATATATATATATATATATAATATTGATGTTCTTGAAAATTACTTGTATATGTAAATATATCTTTTTTAGTTTTTTAAACTCTAAGAGAAAATTGATAAAATCATTCATAATTCAAAATTTTCATCATAACAAACAAGATGACTATTGAATTATTAAATGTATCATTCTAAATTCAATTACAAGATCATTAATAATTAACAAATCTTATATGACTCTTGTACCCTACAAAGAAAAATAACAAAATACACTTCATTTCACATGAAAACTTACGATAAAAATAAAATTTTACATAAAAACCACATCTTTAGGTGAGAGCGAGGTTTACAAAAGTTGAAATCGAGCTCCCGAGGTGAAAGCGAGGTTTGAGAGCGAGAGCGGGTAGCAGATTAGGAGGTTTGGGTTACTAAGAGTAATACTAACAATTTAACCGTAACAATTGGGGGTGTACTAAAAATAAATATCTAACTGTACTAAAAATTCGCCGTGTTACTCTTTAAGTTTCATTGTTGGTCCCCAAGCCCGAATAAAGGATGAGGGTTGTATGTAAAGTTGATAATTAATGTAGAAAAAAATCACTAAAACATGATTAAAAATTTTTTCTTCTTTAGACCTTTCCCAACCCTGACTCTTGAGGGTAGGGTTTAGTTCTAGCCACATTCTGTAAGGGCTAGGGCTGGGTTAGGGCCCCACCCTAGTGAATGAGAGTCTGGTCAAGGCAGCCTAGGCCCAATGGTTATGTTTACGTGTCGCTATCGTAATATAAGACCCAACTTTTCATAGGAATTTTTTTGTCTTTTTTTAAGGAAAAGTCTCCAGTGTGTTGGGGGGGGGGGGGGGGGGGGGGGGGGGGGGGTTATTAATAATAAAAGAACTTATTACAACCATGAGGGGGAGGACATAAACCTTACCCCTACCCAAAAGAGAAAAGTCTCCAGTGTGTTGGGGGGGGGGGGGGGGGGGGGGGGAGGGTTATTAATAATAAAGAACTTATTACAACCATGAGGGGGAGGTCATAAACCTTACCCCTACCCAAAAGAACAAAGCTCAAACAATCTGACCTTTAAACTCATATTTATATTGGGAAAATGCCTAACGGGGTTGAAAAGACTGTTCGGTATTGGTAATAACAGCCATGATCATGGATTCAAAACTGAGATACAGACATTGGGCAACATTAGACACAGGTACATAGTGAGAATACTACCATTCTGTTGGTTTATGAATACATGAGTGGTGGGATTTGAGGTATAAGATAGCCATTGAAGCTGCAAAGGATCTGTGTTATCTTCACCATGACTGGTCCCCACTTCATAGTTCAAGGAGACGTTAAATCCAAGTCTAGAAGTCCAATAAATTGACCTTAAATTATAATGTCTGATCGCGATTACATCTCTGATTGTGATTTTCACTATAGTACAGACCCCCTTCTGTTTAAAGTCACATTTCTTCAAAAATTGGGGGAAGAGCAGAGCTCACACCCTCAACCGTAGATAACAACTCGCAACAATGCCGAATAGAGTATATAATCACCTTCTACATTCGATTAGGAACTTCATACTTCCTGTAACCAAGGTTAAAGTAAGAATCACACATAATATTCTTCATTTCCAAATCCAAAAAGGCCGATTAAAAACTAAATTCTAAATACAAACAGAAACCTTGTGGAATATATGTAGCCAACCTATGATTCTATGAAGATATCACTATTCTGATTTAAATATAAACCAGTGAGTCAGTCCCCTCAGATATATATATATATAGAGAGAGAGGAGAGAGAGTTGAGGTTACAACACAAATAGCAAATACAGAAGAAAATCCAAAAAAAAAAAACTGACAACAAGCTAGTCTAGGGGATCCAAATCCTTGAATTTCTTAGAAGAAACCTTTTAAGGAGCTTCTTATATATCTTATACGCATTTACACCAACCATTATAAACTGGACACTTTGACCTGAAAAAGATGCACCATCTCTTTAAAACCCATAGGCACTCCACCACTGCTCCTCCCACCCTCCCCCTCAACTATGAACAACTTTAGTCTGTTTTCTCTGTAGCTTTCTGCCTGATTAAGTTGACATTATATTATACAATTGAAAAACTGATAAAATTACATCCACATGGCAATAGTTTATATCTGAACACATCCAAAAATTGAAAGACAATCTAACAAAATTATGATCATCAATACGAAACAATGTCTTGCACTGGTGGCTTTTTTCAAATGATGTAGAGTTCTGTTCTGTTCTACAAACAGTCTAGTTGATTTACTGTGCTATCTCCTGTTTCCTGAGTGATGCTAGTTTCAATCAAGAGCACTACAGCTATTGCAATTCTCATATTAAGTGGTGGTACTGAAGATCCCTACAGTTAGCATCTCCTCTGATATTCTTGTATAGCACTCTGACAACCATTATTGGAAATCTAATACTATTCCCACCAATAGCTAATAGGTTAGTAAATAAGAAGAAATCCAAAAAAAAAAAACAAGAAAGAACTATCAATACTGATGATAAAAAGAAAAGAAAGAAAAAGAAAGGTAAGGAATATTCTCTGCAACATAATTAATTATTCCTTCTCTGCAACATAACAGAGTTTTCATAATTTAATCTGATTTTCAGAATGTAAATAATATCCTCATTGTCCTCTATTTATCTACCCAAATGAAAATTAAAAAAAATAATACAAAAAAATATTTACAAAAGAACTCCATGCAGGGTTCAAACGTGTTGCAGTATATATTAACATAAAATTAAACTAAATACTCAACAATTCCATCTATGAGAGAGAAGCAGCAGGCAGACAGGAGAAATAAATAGTCCTTACAACTATCTCTAAATGAGATTTTCACTTCTCCCTTACGATGATCTAAATCAGAAATAAATAGGATTTATGCCAAATTTTGACTTGAAATAAACTTCTCCCTAACGATTATCAATTGCTTTCGTATTTGAATCTGAACAAGCTTTCTCCTTACAGTTTTCTATTACCCTAAGATCACTTAAAGATTTGTTTTCTGCTTTTGTCCGAATGCACCAATAAGATTAGCAACACTAAAATAATTGTGGGTTCCTTCATTTACTTATGAATTTGAATTCATATAGCTTTCATCTGCTGAAATTCTCTAAAAGCCCAAATCGCTTCACTCCCTTTCCACATTTGAGACCACATGATTGGCTATCACTAACTGAAATTCTTTCTAGGGTTTTGATGGACCAATCAGATACTGAAATCAGAGAGAACCCAAGTAAAACAGAGGGTAATAGATGCGACTCCACATTATGCTGGAGTAAATCAGAGGGTAATATAAAGAAACCTGAGTAAATGACTTGCTTCTTTTTGCCCATGATATCATTCCGGACCAAGACAAATGTATAAACCAAAGTGCTTGTCCTGTCATCTGCACAACCAGCCCATCACTGTCAGAATATGAAACAAGTTTAAAATCACTCACTTGGTAGTATCTTGTTCCGAAATTCAATGTTTCACGGAGTTTTAAACCCACTAGAAGTGGGATCCCACAAGCGTAATGCTGATTGATGATGCTGATTCTCAAGGTAACCAAGTCTATCAGGAAGTGGTACCATCACGGTAATTTTTCCTGCTGCTTTTTCTCATCTTATAACTTTCTCAAACACAGTTGTTGAATAGAGCTGATTGGATTCTAGGTGAGAAACTGAAGAAAAAAACCGATATACCTGTTGGAATATATATTCTAAGCTTATTGTTGACCTCTTGCAATGGCTTAATTAGATGTCCATGGATTACAGGGGATGGAGAACTTTATACAAGGCCAGTATAGTTCGGGTATTTGGCATGTTTTCGAAGAACCCAACTGGTAGCTCTAAGTTTAGCTAACCATTCTCCAAATGTTGGTAGATCCCATAGCATCCATCTTTCATTGATGTGTTCAGGGAATGTCAAAGCTGTCATTTTTCCTGGATAGGTTGGTTTCCAAAACATTAAGACTTTGTTAGTCTTATTGGCAGATAACATAATCCAGGGAGTATACCACTTTAAGGGGGGTAAGACTTCTAGGGTTAATCTATAGAGGAAAAGCCTACTTTGTGTTTGGCATGCTGCAAAATAAGCTTCTTACAGCTACTTCTCTAATTTTTTACCGTAATTCTCTAATATTGCTTTATGTTTGGAGGGATAAATTTCTCAAAAAAAACGCAGGAAAAATTATATCTGAGAAAAAATTCCTTTCCTCAATGTTTTCCCTCCAAACAAACAAAGCCTCTTGGACGGAACACATAGAAAAGAAAGAAAATTTAGGATTTCTAATACAATTCTTAGTTGGGTTTTGTCCAATTTTCTCTTCTTTTTCACTCTTTCACTTATTTCTTGGCAACCACACGTAGGGTTCAGAAAAAACAAAACAATATTCTCATTACTTTTCAAAAACCAAACAGATTTAACCTGTTTTTTTTAAAACCATGGAAACGTATTTAAGCCCAGAAACATTTTCTAGAAATGGAACCAAGTGCAGAATTCATACCTTTGGAGCCACATTATCCTATCTGGTCATGGCAATGGCGTTTGTATACCATAATTTTGGAAATGAAACTCTCGAGCACAGACCCATATCAGTATCTCTTCCCATTTGGAAGTTTTAAGGGTCCCTGACTAGAATTTCACAAATGCAGAGATGACAATGAGTTTTCAAAATGAGAAAGAAAGACATCATTTTCGTTCAGGACAGAAGCTCTAAAGCGTGTCAGTGGAACTCTGTGGAAGGAGACTTGAAGGCTGCAATAGACTCTGAATTTTGTCGATCATCTTGGACATAGAATCAGCATTTGGATTTAAAAAACCTTGAATCTAACATGTGTATAGGGTAAGCCAATGAGGCAATTAATGCCGTGGCAAATATGAGGCAGGATCTAACCCCATGAGGTAGCCAAGCAGGACTATGGATGTTTTTGCGTGGCTCTCTTAGGAATGTTTCTAAGTTACCAAGGCAAACACTCATTTTACAACCATGGAAACCTGATATTCAGGTGAATAACAATGTCGATAGGAATAAGATATTTTGGATTCAAGCCCACCAGTTTTTCCAATCAAATATTTTGTTAGAATCCCTGCCAAAAAATTGGAAGCTGAACGTGTTAGTACATTCTGCATTCAACTGGAAAAGAGACGAGCTCAAACAGATAAATATTCTGATCCAAAAGGAATATAACAGAATTTTGGAGGGTTTAGAATTTTCTCTTACCAAACTTTGCTACCATCATTGGGTGGACATTGCACCTTTGGTCGAGTTTACTTTCGAAAATTTTCTGGAAAAAAATCTGCAGATTTTTTTTGTATAGTTGGTGTGTTTTTTGTTTTGTCAGGGGACAATATGCCTCCTTTCACTTGTGCATTCTCATCCATTTGTACAACTCTAGTGTTTATATACATACATATATATAATATATGTTTATAAGAAATAACTAAAACTCTATATTGTCAAACCTGCATCTTCTGCTGAAGAAATGAAAAAAGAATATGAATGACCAAGGGCATGCATGGCTACAATGGTCTTTCCGTCCTCGTCTAGCATAAAAGCATTATGTTTCCCTTAATGAGCCACATGCAGAGTACATTATTCACTCTGGGTCAATTTTTGTAGTGAGTGCATTCCTAAATTAAACAATTATCTGGATCAGCCGATCAATCCCCCTCAATCCTGCAGTCAAGCGCGCCTCAATGGTGCATCTCAAAACAGTTTAGTAAAATTTCGTCTAGATTATTATCAATTCGCATGGAGAAACATAGAAGTAAAAAATAAAATAATAAAATCCCGATTAGCATTCATTATAAAGAACAAAGAAAATCTATATGGTAAGACCTCAACCCCTCTCCCAGATTTGGGCCATCAACTCAAGATCAAACTATCAACTAAGACGCCACCTATTCAATGGGTCATGGCCTAAAAAATCAGGTTGACTGCATATTTCCAATTATAAAACACTCCATGTATTAGAAGTCACTGGAAAAGACCAATGAACCAAAGCAAAACTCTATATATGTACAACTCCAGATATGTAAGACTGCCCCAAACCCTCAAAAAAGGGATTCCATGCTCAAATATCTTTTACTTTGGAGTTGCCTGAAAAAAATCTGGAAAAGGATAAATCAGTCAAATTTTAACCCTCCCTCCCATGCTATGAATGTTTCTCGGCTGGGTCCATGACCTTTCTCTTTAGTAATCCACTTACAGATTATCACAACGCCCCCATATGGTCCCAGCTACCCAAATATAATTACAAATCTCTGGAACAAGCAATAACAAGTAAGTTTTTCCTGTGCTGTAAGTTCTGGGAGCCCCACAAGTTATTTCCAATTTTATTAAGTTTGTTGCCTTTAAAAATACCCTCAAGAAACAGATACACTTCAACTATATAAGAAATATATAGAGGTGAAGCCCATAACGACCGTGGATCAACGTGTCAGAAATGGATAGAGGTGAAGCTAATAACGCTCTGCGAGCAACGATATAAGAATAGATAGAGGTGAGCTCATACGACTCTACGAGCCCACAAACGACTCACATACTTTAAAGAGTGCATTAACACATGGTCCACTCTCCACTAAGTCCCTACAGACCTCTTGCACTTATGTTATTTACATTTATCTCTCATTTTCTCTGCTCTTCACTCTCATTTTCTTTCTTCCTGGCATTTCACATTCTTCTCTGTTTGCTAGGTAAGCTGCTTTTACCGTGTGATGCCCATTGGACTTTCTTCAAAGGCGGCGAAGTTATTTCTCTCCATCCTACTTGATCTGGATATTTTTATTTCTTATTTAAATCATTATTTTTCTGGTTATTTGCTAGTTTGGCATACTTGTTTGCATCACCGAGAAATAATTTCTCTTATCGATAACTTGATCCTTGTATAATCTCAATTCACTTCATCATTTCTTGTTATTTGCGGCTTTGTGTACTCTGTTTCATTAGGTGGGTTATATTTTTACTCAAGACTTTCTTTGTCGGGTTTCGGACAGAAGTCTGCTGGTATCTCACATGAGACCGTACCAACTGGGACAAGTACAGGTGTAGGTCGTTTTTTGAGCAAGATGAACTGAATCGTTCCAGATTTTATGTTCTAGATACATGCACATTGTTATGTAACCAGAAAGAATAAGACTTTATCTATCCTATGTTCAATTTGCCTTGGACTTTTTAGATCCAATTACTTTACTTCTCAACCATAACTATATGGGTGCTTTTCAATGTTCCCTTAAATTTCCTATGAACAAATAATGATAGAGATACTACTTGAAAATATAACTACCATTGAATGTGGGAGAATTTTGAATCTTCTTTATCACAATTTTGTCATAGCTTTATGCCAAAGATCCTCACAATACTACTACTTTCAAGTCTGAGATGACCCAATCTTGACCAAAGGATAGCTGACGGAGTCATATGAACAACGAGAAAGAATTAAAAATAGTAAATACTAGTCTAAGCCAAGGGCCATGAGATAGAATAGAATCGTTGGTTTTTTTACCCTCGATGTTAGTCTTCCTCTTTTCCCTTAATCGTTGCCCTCCATTCCACCAATGTTTGTCCTCAGCGCAACAAGGCTTGTCACATTTCAGTAATAAAATGATTGCATCCGGATAGAGAGAATCTATGGGAAACCCTGATTTCAACAGCCTACAAATTTTGCTTTGTGGGTCTAGGCAACCAACAATCTTTCCTCAATGAGCTAGTATAAATTTGCCATTATTCAAAATGCATAGCGTCCTCAAGTAACCCAGCCATTCTCAATTTAATTCTGTCGTCCTCGAAACAAATTGTTTTGTCCATGACTCCTTACACCATATTGCTTCTCACCCATACCACGAAGATGTTCTGACATTAGCAAGGATAACTAAATACAGACCAGGCCCCCTCCAGCAACTCCCAAGTCGATACTATACATGGGTATACTAGGGGGAAGTCAGTAGGATGCTCAACGACCTCGACTCGGAGTCCTCTTCCCCAACTCAAAGAGATAGTTGGCGAATCTTCCAATGAATTGCTCCATGCTCCATTGAAATTCGACAAACCGTAACATCGTATCTTGGTACTCTTTATCTTTCTCCACGATTCAAGCTCAAGTATAGACCTCCGCTTTTGCCGGCCATAAGCCACTCACCAATCTTAAGACCTGTACTCATTCCTCGGGGGTAGGAGAAGCAACTCGGAATCACAATTTCTCGTTCTATGTTGGATTCGGGAAGCTTAACTTCTGCTCCAGATACAGGATTGAATATGTAAATAGTGATCCTCATAGAAGTCCCTTTACACATACTAAGCCATCAAGAACCCCACTACTAAAAGTAAGGGATTTGAGCCCAGGAACGTAGATTAAGCATTATGGGCACATTTACTTCCTCTATGTTATCCATGAAATCAATTTGCCATAGGTCTCGAAATATAATACTAGGGCTTCGCATTTTAGCAAGACGAGGTCCGTACTAAATTAACCATGATTGCAAACACACCTGGATCCGAAGAAGACTTGGCGGGTATTTCTTGAAAGGATTTCCGAGAGGATGTCCTTGGGAGTTCGAAAAGGGATTCCTCTCTTCTTCGTGTCGTTCATGTTTCTCTTCTTCTTTCTTCGCCTTTGTCCTTTCTTCATTCTCTTAGGGAAGAGGGGTATGGATCCCAGTTGCAGAGGAGAGGTGAGAGCCTGATTAGCGTTCATTATAAAGAATTAAATGAAAATATTCGGACCCTCACCCCTTCCCCGATTTTGGGCCATCACTCCCGAGCAAACCATTCAAATAACCCGCCCCCACCCCAGAGTCGAGGACCCCCCGCGACCTATTCAATGTTAAATCATAGCCATGGCCTCAATCATGTTTGCGAAGCGTGCAGATAATAGTGGAATATTGTTTACATGCTCTCACTCAGAAAACCCTCTTTCCCCTACACCCGAAAATGGCTTTCTCTCTTACTAAATAAACCCTAAAAAAATGCCGCACTCCTATAACTTAGGGTTACAACGGAAAGACAATATGGTAAAAATACCCAAAACGTGCCGGGTCAATATTCTGGTCAAAATGGGTCATCCGGGTCCGCCAACCGGGTCATCATGACCCGATTGAATCATGACAACTTCCACAATCGGTTGACTGTATTTTCACTTAATAAACACTCCCATGTATTAGATTCCACTGGAAACGACCAATAGAACCCAAAGCAAGCACTATATATTTCACTCCAGTTATGTAAGATTGCCCCAACCCCCCAAAAAGGGTTCCATGCTCATATCTTTTACTTTGGCATTGCATGGAAAAATCTGGGAAAAGAAAAATCAAGTCAATTTTTTTAACCCTCCCTCCCATGCTTTGATGTTTTTTGGCTTGGGTCCCATGACCTTACTCTTTAAAGTTCCACTACAAATATCACAACGCCCCCATTAGGAACAGCTACCCAAATTCTATAACAAATCCTCTAGAACTAGCAATACCAAGGTAAGTTTTTCCGCTACTATAAGTAGTTCTTGAATCCCCCAAATTTTATTTTCCAATTTCTATTACATCCGTACTTAAAATAATCAGAAACCGGATAACCTGGCAACGATATAAAGATAATAGAGTAAGCCATATGACTCTGTGAGACCCACCGAAGACAGCACAAACTTTAAATGCATTAACACGTGGGCCACATCTCCAACAAAGTACTCGCAGATTCTTGCTACTTCTGTTTATTTAGTCATTCTCTCTCATTTGTCCTTTCATCTCATTTTCCTTATCTTC
>JABCRI010000561.1:0-27351 GCA_015143295.1 Tetracentron sinense
CTGATTAGTTGGGGTCGTGACAACAAAAGTCCGGGGGGGGGGGGGGAAACCGTACTTGAAATAAGATGATTTTAAGACGAAAGCCCCATGCGAGAAAAGAAACTACAGGGAAACAAGACACACAAACTTAATCAATCGTTTATCCAAAACATAAAAAAACAAACATATAGGTGAAAAAATAAATAGAAAATTTGGTTCAAACAGTGAAGAACAGCGCATCTCTTATGCAAGCAAAAATTTCAAGAAGGAAAAAGAATCGAAGGGTTAAAATGCATACCTTTGCGATTGTCCTCTCGACGTCTTCCATGGGATGAGGCCATTTCAACATAGGCCTCTTTCGTCCTAAAAAGTACAAATTACAGAAGAATAGAAAAAACCTGGAAAGTTATAAGTTATAACAAACAGAAGGGAAAAAAGAAAGACAGAAAGGAGGAAGGAAGAATGATGATTAGAAGGAAATCCAAAAAAACAGCTTATGAATTCTACTGTCAGATGATCAAAAACATTATAATCTCACAGAGAGAGAGAGAGGAGAGAGAGAGAGAGGAAGAGGGACAATAAGGATTTTGATGTAAGGCCGCTTCCATCAAAACCGTCAAGTGGGTACTTTGTTCTTATGGTCTACTCGTTGAGTCTAATCATCTCACGTTTCTATAGCATACGTGTGAGAACATACACTGAGACTTGTCACTCTACGCGTCATGTATTCTCTCTCTCTCTTAAACCAATTCTCTCTAGAAAAGTGGAGCAAAATCACATAAATCATCCTTTTTGCATGACGAAGCCAACCCTTTTAAGGAATTTCTTCTCAAGCATACAATCAAATCTAGTTCTGGCTTGAACTTCAAAAATCATTCCAAAAATCCTGAAAAAAATCACAACAGAAAGATACCCAATGAAGACGATCATGTCACGTTTGCTCCATTCACAGTCCTCGCTCCCCAGACTCTAGTAAGTCTTTCTCTTGATTTTTCTTTCCTAAATGCTTACTCCAATTTACTTTTTTTCTTGAATTTCTTTATTTAAATTATGATCATGTGTTCATCGTAGTTTGGTTTTCATTGATCGGTAAAGAGAGATAGATTATAGAAAAGGGGCAGATTCCAGAGAGGTTCGCCAATATATGAACCTCTGTTGTTATCTCTGTTGCGGCCAGTAAATGGGAGATCATCCTCTAGTTGATGATTTATACAGGTGTTTGCATGCTTTGGACAAATTCGGTAAGAATAAACTAGTCTTTAAAAAAAATGCAAAAAAGAGAAGTTGGAAAAGGCTGGGAAAGGAACTTAAGCCATCTTTGATGCCAAAAGATGAACTCATCATATAGCCGTAAATATCCGATCTAATGCAGTATGGACCAATGAACTGAAAATCCATAACCACAAGTGTTCCGAATTCGAAGGCTCAAAACTAGTCCATAGCATTAGATGATGTCTAATCAGGAAAATTTTTGCTGTAGAATATCTGCTAAATAGCCCTTGTAGCCTGGATAGATGCTATAGGCGTAAAGGAGTTGGGTTCCCACTCAATCCCCAGCTTTTTTCACGCCTTCCGCATTGTTTCTTCGATCTACCTTTAACTTCCAGCGAAGGCCCTATAGTGTCTTGAACTTAACCCAGACAACAGGTTAGGAGCCCCATCCATCCCTTGCCTTGGGAAAATTCAGAACATTAGACATACACAAGATGTTATGTTTTGGAATGTTGAAGTCACTAGACTCGTTTCTGTTTTGGTTACTATTATAAACTCATATTCTCTGTCAATGTATACTGATTAGTTCTTCAATGTTTTCTTTGTTTCCAGACGCAGGTTACATCAGACTTAAGTGTAAGTGCAACTAATTTTAAAAGTAAGGGTACCTATCTGACTTCGTAAATGAAAGTTTTTGTAGGTTTTACTTGTTGATTCGGTTTTCATAGTTGCCTTCTCTCATAATCAAAGTTAGACGGCATGATTAGTTTTAATGGACAAGGATACGTCCAAGGTTTGGAAGCTCGACTCAATTTGAAGGGGGCATGAGATTTACAAGTTCTATAAGCTCATCATGTATTGTGATTTTTTAAGTTTTTCAAGAAAGAGTTTGAGTTCTTTTTTTCCTAAAATCAAGCCTTCAAGAGTCAAAGTTTTTCAAACCCTAGCAGCTAGCTAGGACAATCATTTTCAAATGAAAGTCCAAAAGGATGCCAAGAGACACTGCCTGGAATTAAAAAATTGAAGAACCCAATTGCTTGCACAGTTTTAGAGAGAAATGGAAATAAAACCCTAATAAACCATTAGGGTTATGTACAATTTTTTAAATTAGATATCAGAACAGCACAGTGGAGAGAGCCTGCAGACACAACTATAACCACAACAGAATTCAACACTACACAGAATAGAATCCAGTAAAACACAAGCGTACACAATGGCATCACAAAAAAGTCCGGACAGTACTTGAAATAAGATTCGAAGAAAGCCCCACTTGAGAGAAAGAACTAAGAGGTTAATCCAACATAAAAAAAACATAAAAAATAGGTGAAAAAAGAACAGAAAATTTGGTTCAAACAGTAAAGAAACAGGATCTCTATAGCAAGCAAAAATCCAAGAAGGAAAAGAGAATTCAAAGGGGATAAAAAATGCATACCTTCAGCGACTGCCAATTCAAAGGGGTTTAAATGCATACCTTCAGCGACTGCCATCTCGACGTCTTTCATGGTGATGAGGCCATTCCGCATAGCCTCTTTCTGGTCCTGAAAAGTACAATATACAGAAGAAAAAACCTGAAAGTTATAAGTTATAACAAACAGAAGGCAAAAGAAAGACAGAGGAAGAAGATGATGATTTAGAAAAACCCCAAAAACAGCTTATGAATTCTACTTGTTCATATGATCAAAAACCATTATCATCTCAGAGAGAGAGAGAGAGAGAAAGAAAGAATAAGGATATTTCGCTACTGTTGAAATTAAACAAACCCTAACCTTGTTCATCAGCTTCGAGCTCTGAAAAATCAACTCAGTCGACCCTAATTCAACCACACCACTAGCCGACGGTATACAAACCATCGTCTACAATCCAAACACCTGCGCCTGCCTCGTCCGCTCTCAAGATGAGATCAAAAGCTTCTCGCCTCCGGCAATCCACACCGGAGCCGAAGCAAAGAACGCCTGACAGGGAAGTCCACCGCCGTTGATGAACGACTGCGTCATCGAAACCAGAAAAAACCACCCACTCAGTATCAGTAACCTCTTCATCAATTGAATCATCTGCAGATGCCGGAACTCCGAGAGATCAACGAATTGAGCTCCCGGAGCACCTTTTTCCGCTGTTCTTGATCAGCCGCCGACGTCGGAGTCATTTTCCGATTCTTCTTATCTTCTTCTCCTTTATTGTATCCATCGCCCCATCCAAGCAAAGAAGCACGGAAGATTGCCAGAAAATAGCGTAAGTCCAGATCTCACGAGCACCTTCAATTAGGGTTTGGAGACGTTGCTGTAGGGTTTCTGGATTGAAGAACGCCGGTGCCTGAGATTGGAAATCCCTAATTTTTTTTTTGAGACCTGTTTAGGGTTCCCTTGAAGATGGGCGACTCTCTACTTGTCTCTGCAGACCCCTTCCTTACAAACCCAAAACATGGGTCGGTCAGTGTGATTGCGCTATTCGGACATTTGATATTCCGACCGTTGCTATGAACGCTCCACCGGAGAAAAGTACGGAAATGCCCCCAATTACCAAATAACCCGAAAATGGGCTCCACTTTTAGCCATTTATTCCTGTAGGCTCTCACGCGTGTGAGCTTACATCACGTGCATTCCCAAATGTTTTTCTTTTCAAAAATACCCTCGTGATTGTTGGTATCTTCTCAAAAATGTATACTGTGAGCTGGAACTAGAACTGAGACTCTTCGGAAACCCCAAATGCGAAACAGCATTTAATCATTTCTTAAAAATCGTTACCACTCCCCCTACAATCTTCTACGGACATCGTATTGAAGAAAAAGAAAAAGGAAAAAAAAAATCATTCTATTCCAGAAGACTTTTGATTCAGCCACAATAGAAGAAGAAGAAGAACAAAAAAAAAATTTGTACTTTTCCAAAAGAGTTTTGATTCAGCCACAGTAGAAGAAGAAAAAGAAGAATAAGAAAAAAGAAGAAGAAGAAAAACAGCTCGCGGTATTCAGCAAAAGAGGGTAAGTACTATACTTTTTCAAAATTTCCAAGTTCAAACATGGGCCCCATAGTTAACGATTTTTCAAATTTACGATGTTATGTTGTCATTTTCCGCATTATTTGTTTTTATTGGTGTACATTTTCGATGGTATGTTGCTCATTTTCGGGATTTTCTCACAATACAGTAATCAAATCATTTTCGGTGTTTTTTTGTTTTTCCCTGTTTTCCCGTGTTCATTTTCGATGGTATTGTACTCATTTTCAGTATTTTCCAATTGTTCTGTGCGCATTTTCGATGTTATGTTGCTCATTTTCGGGATTTTCTCTTAAGCCAGTGATTAGATCATTTTCGGTATTTCCTGTTTTCCTGTGTTCATTTTCGATGTTATTATGCTCATTTTCTTAATTTTCTCACATGACAATGATTGGATCATTTTCGGTGTTTTTCTGTTATCATTTTCGTTAGTTTTGAGCTCATTTCCGGTATGTTACTGTTTTCTGTGTTCATTTTCGGTACTTTCTCTTGTGACACTAAGTATTTTCGGTATTTTACTGTTTTTTGTGTTTATGTTCTCTTGCGACAGTGAGCATTGTCTGAGTTGTTTCTTGTTTTACAATTTTGCAGGTACCAGATGCGATTAAAAAAGAGAGTTGGTAGGGATAAGACAAAGGCTCCTATAACCAGAAAGGAGAAAGGGGGGAAGCAGAAAGTGGGGGAGAAGGAGAAAGGAGAGAAGCGGAAGGGTAATGGAAATAGAAAAGATGAAGAAATAAAATATCAACCCTCAGTAAAATGTTCTCTATCAATATGATTTGATGTGATAAAACCCTTATTGGAAGAGAATCTGGATAGAGAGTTGTTTTTACCATTTATATGACATGTCTAGGATACCACTATGTGGGCAGTTAATCCATCATTTTCTCCAGAGGGGTAAAGGAGGCCTATGTTTTGAAGTATACGGGAAGATGCTAGAGTTCACAATGTTGGACTTTACGTTGATGATAGGCCTTAATGCCCAAGTGTCAAAGGCTCCAGTCCTTACACATGATGTGCCGCCAACATCTCTCAAGTTTCGGAACTTGGCTGTCATTAAAAAGGTGAATATTGTTGAGACGTTGAAGGCATGTGACAATGACTTGTATGCGATGAAGTTGTCAACGGTCCTTTACTTTGAGTTGTTGCTCGTGGGGACCGGCACTCATGTGGCTATTAACACAGGTCATTTGTACCTAGTTGACGACTTGGAGGCCTTTAACAACCACCTATGGGGCACTAGGGGTTTTTAGTTTTGCATGTTATGTGTGTGTTAAAGTTAGGGAAAAAAAGTAAAATCACTCTAGGGGTGAAGGAACAAAAGTGGAAACACTCTAAGTTGGAAAAAAAGGGGAAAAACAGGGGAACTGGCCAAAATTGCAGAGGTCGGTCGATCGCCCCTCAAGGTCGGTCGACCGTCTGTATGAAAAATGCCCAAAAATTGGGCCACAGTAGGGTTTTTGAGAAGACCGGTCGACCACCCCTCATAGCCAGTCGACCGACTGTTTCCAAAAAGGGGGATTTCAGAGGTTTTACACTGGCCGATCGACTGCCCCTCCTAGAGACTTGAGGAGCCAAGCACACGATAGAATACACTGCATAGCACCATCTACCAGTGTCCAGCCCTGCAAAACCCAAGTCTATTGAGAGAAAAAAAAAAACTAATTTAAAGGCAAGGAGTTTAACAACTAATTGCAGAAGCAAAATCCAAACGAAAAACGCATGTCATCTTATTTTCATAATATTTATATACAAGAACAAGAGAGTTACACGTTGAATTGATAACTCACACAGAGAGATAAAAACGTAACGGACAAATCATAAAGATATATACAATATCCTTTGAGAGTTTAGGTATTCTCTCTACTGATCTTTGATAAAGTTTGATCAATGTAGGACTCTTATAGCTTTCCCATTAATAGAAGGGTTTTCCCAAGAATAGAAGGAGATGGACTTCCTTCCAAAAAAAAAGGAGATGAACTTAGTGAGGTATTAGAGTTCAAGTGTAACTCAAACAATAAGGGTAGAATCCTACGTACATGTAGGAGAAGAATCCCTCTTATTATAATTTAATTTTTAAAGTTTGGTTATACTATAAGTTATTTATAAAATAATGGTGTTTACGTCAAAGTAAAGTTTAGGTTACTCATTGTACTTTTTGTGACCGCGGGTTTCGGAGAAACCCTGGTTTACATCTCACGGGGTTGTATAGAGTCGCCACCTATTCATTCGGAAGGGATAAGTCCTCGGTATTTGGATAAGGTCTTGGTCTGCGGTCCGAGGTCAGGGTAAGAGGTTCAGTTAAGTCTGGGGAAGGGGTTAGGCACCCCGGCACTTTTTCACTTTTAGTGGTTTCCTACTTGCTAGGATTAAGCCAAACGAATCTCAATTTTAATCAAATGTCTTAAGTATTTAAAAAATTGCTAATCTAAGAAAGGGAAAATCCTAGACTAGGGTCGAACCCGGATTGGGCTGCCTATGTACTCACATAGGGGTGAGATTAGACCAAGCGTAGTTCTGGCACATGAGTCCGTGCCAAGGCTAAGGGTGTGTGTGTGTGTGCACCAAGGGTGGCTTAGGGTCTAGCTGGGAGGCTAGGGGTGGTTGACCGGGTTGGTCAAGTGCTTGGTATTGGGCCCGGTAGGCCTAAGGTAAGTCCGATAGACTAGAGTTGGGCCCGGTAGGCCGAGGGTGAAGCCCGGTAGGCTAGTTTGGGCCTGGTAGGCCAAGATTAGGCCCGGTAGGCCAAGGATGAGCCCGGTAGGCTAGGGTTTGGCCCGGTAGGCCAAGGGGTGAGGCCCGGCAGACCCAATGTGTCTTAACCAAGGGTTAGGATTGCTAACCGGGGTTAAGAAATGTGATTAACCTTGGTTAGGGGTGCTAACCATGGTTAAAAAAGTTCAATATCAGATTTTTTGGTCTTTTTGAATTTTTCTGATTTTTTTGGGATTTTCTCAGATTTTTTCCAGCGGTCAAAGGTGCTTAACCGCGGTTAAGGAGAAAAGGTCACCATGGTTAAGGGTCTTACCCATGGTTAAATGGTCAAAAGAGACCATTTTTGGGTTTCTCCTAATATTTTAGATTTTTTGAGCATTTTTCCAGATTTTTTCCGGGTCAGGATTTTTTACCCGTGGTTAATGGTAAAAAATGGGGTCGACTCTGATTAAGTGTCTTAACCATAGTAAAAAATGCAATTGAAAAAATTTCTGGATTCCATGTGATATTTATGATTTTTTGATGATTTTTCCAGAATTTTTGCTAGGTCATGGGCCGCTTAACCATGGTTAAATGTTAACCACGGGTGAGTTTAACCATGGTTAATGGGCCGACTGAAGCAAAAGTGGGCCTACGGTCCGTGGCAGGGCCTAGACTGGCCTCCTACCCGGTCTGGGCCCCCATAAATATCCAAAATTGCAAAAAACTCTAAATTTCCATTAAATTTTTAACCATAATTAACATGAATTTAACTATGGTTAACGGGGGAATCGCAGGAATTCGAGACCACCAGTTGGTAGCCTGATATGTGGGGAATAATTTGGGCCCTTGTGGGGCCTAAGGGGAGGCCGGATGTCGGCCCCACAAAGGCCCAAAGTGGCCTCGAAAAACACCACATAAAATGACGATTTCCACCAAAACAGATTTTTTTCCAAACTTTGCGGCAATTTTGCCGCTGATTGGCTCAACCCCCGGGGGATCCGAGACCATGGTCGCGAAGCCTACTATGAGGGAAACAATTTGGGCCCTTGTGGGGCCCAAGGGGAGGTCGGATGTGGGCCCCACAGAGGCCCAAAGTTGCCTCCTCGCACAGATTTTTACACTGTCGACCCCACTTTGGGGTCGATTTAACTATGGTTAAAGTGCGAGTTAGGGGATGAAATTGTGCAAGGGGATAGCCTGAAGTATGGTGAATCTACCCATGGCCTCGGTTTTCACCAAGGCCGGGTCTAACCATGGTTAAACCGGGGGTACAGGCGGCTAGCCGAACTGGGTTTTTCTGAAATTTTGTTTTGAAAAACCTTGGTTTGGGGCTGTTGTGCTTGAACCAGTGAGGTCCAGGGGGCTTCTTCATGGATTGAGGGCCCCCCAGACCTCCGTGGAAGATCGCCATGGTGGGGGATGGTGGTGCCCGTGGCCACGCACCAAAGAGAGAGACCCTCGCCTACTGTTTTTTTTTTTCAAGCTACTAAAGATTTAAAAAAAAAAAAAAAAAAAAACAACATGATGACCCCTGGAATGGGACCAGGGGTCTCTTACAATGTTTAACAAATGAAGAAAGAGGGAGAAAATAGGGAGTTACACTCTGTGGCAGGCTGTACAGCAACCGCAGGTGGTGGAGGAGTTGTGGGGCTGCTGTCGAAATTGAAGCAGGCTCTGGGGAGGCCACGGTTGGCCTGAGAGGAGGTTTTGGATGAGGCAGAAGCTTGGTGGAGCACTGAAGAAGCTGGACAGGTGTTTTTTATTTATTTTTTATGGCTGGTTTTTACTTTTTTTTTCCGGAACAGTGGCTGGTGTGCTTAAAGGGGGACGTCTTAGAAGGTGGGTGAAGTGTTGGGAGACTAGGCTCCCTTCTTAGGTGGAGACGAAAGTTTAAGGATGGGGCTAATAGGTTTTTTTTTTCAAAATCTTCTCCACCCCCCTCACTGTTGCTGTTGTGATGGGTTTTTAAGGGATAAAAGGGGAAGGATAAGGAAGATGGAAGGGGCACCTAGGCGTGGGGGACACAGCAGGTGGGGTCAGGGACATCAGAAGATCCGGCCAGGAGGAAGATAGGGGAGTACTGTACGCCTGTTCGATTGGGGAAGAAGGTGAACAGTACCCCCCTCCCAATTTTGAATTCGTTTTTTTTTTTTGTTTGTTTGTTTGAGTTTTGGGTCTGGCCCTTATCACATGGGCCACCACCCCGTTCAGCTTTGCCAAACAAGGCTTGGTGCCCTAAAGTTTTTTTTTTCTTTTTGTTATTGTTATTGGCTTCTTTTTTTTTGAAATTATATATATATATTTTATTTTATTTTTTTTTTAAAAAATTTATTTTGGTTACTTTGTGGGCCTAACCTTCTTACACATGGGCCAACATCCTTGTTGGTTTTGCCAAACAAGGGTGGGCACCCAAAAATGCAAACCCCCTTTTTTTTTTTTTTTCTTTTGGTATCATTATTATTATTATTATTATTTATTTATTTTGTAAATTTATTATTATTATTTTTTGAATTTCAAACTTTTGTTTTATTTCCTTTTTGGGCTAAACCACCACATGTGTGGGGAAGGCCAAAAGTGTTTTGCCCTTAAAAAATTGAATTTGAAAAGGGTGATATGGGTCCCACTTGGATTGGGCTTAGTGGGCCCATACTTAGGCCCAAAAACTTATCCATTTTTAGAGTTTTGGACTTGAAATGGGCCTTGAGCCCATGGGACTCTACCTAGGGCTTGCTTAGGCTAGGACTAGGCTAGAGTTAGACCTAGGTTTAGGTCTAGGGTTTAGGTGAGTAGGGTGTAAAAATTGGGTGCTTACAGCTGCCCCTCTTTGCCAGAGAGCGCCAGGATGACGATTGAACTGCAAAGACTGGAAATATCCTATTTTTACACCGAGATGAATGTTAGGAACGATGCATGCTGTGCAAATGACGAGTGTGGTGAAGTGATAAATACTACTGCTAGCGGATAGCGAGTAGTCGGGGAAGAACATGAATGTAGGGATGGCGTGGCCCTAAGGCGCCGGCCGGAAGAAGATGTCGCTCGGAAGCGGCGAGAGGGATCGATCGAAACAACGTTTCCCGGGGGATATTAGCCGGATCGATCGGGTGTTGAGAACACAGGGGTGTTGGGCATTCCGGGTGTCGACAAAGTGTGTTATGTTGACGCTCACCTGGGATGCTAAGGACAAACAGGGTGTCACAGAGGGGGACATGCAGGAGGTAGTACTGCAGTGTGATGAGGTTGTCACGGAGCACACAGGATGCCCGACATGCAAGGTGTCAACAAAATGTATTATGTCAACGCTCACCTGGGATGCCAAGGACACACGGGGGTGTCACAGAGGGGGGCATGCAGGAGGTAATGCTGCAGTGTGACGAGATTGTCACAGAGCACACAGGATGTCCGGCATGCGAGGTGTCAACAAAATATATTATGTCGACGCTCACCTGGGTGCCAAGGACACACGGGGGTGTCACAGAGGGGGACATGCAGGAGGTAGTGCTACAGTGTGACGGGATTGTCACGGAACACACAGGATGTCCGGTATGCGAGGTGTCGGTAAAATGTATTATGTCAACGCTCACCTGGGATGCCAAGGACACACAGGGGTGTCACGGAGGGGGACATGCAAGAGGTAGTGCTGTAGTGTGGTGAGATTGTCACGGAGTACACATGATGTCCGGCATGTGAGGTGTCGACAAACTGTATTATGTCGACGCTCACCTGGGATGCCAAGGACACACAGGGGTGTCATGGAGGCGACATGCGGGTGGTGTACACTGTAAAGGTACACACGGGATGTCGAATTGATTGGAGATTCGATTTTGATATGACCGTAAGGCACTGAGTTTGATCATGTTTGAATGATGCTGAAGAGTTTTGTCATGCAGGGGATAAAGACGAGGATGCTTTCCCATGACTCTACTGACTGCAACTTGCAGGGGAGGTGCGGAAATGGCTTTTTCTATTTTACCTATCGGGGAGTCTTAGTGTAGGTTGGTTCAAACAGATTTTGGTACCCGGAGTTTACTTGTTTTTGAAGATCTTTTCAGGAAAAAGTGTAGAAAACTTTTGTAAAGATTTTGATTTTGACAAAAACATGCTTAGTTAGCTTTTCAGATTTGTCAGTAAATTGCTTTTGTTCAGGGCTTATGGGATTTTGTGGGTTCCTTTCTATTCTTGGAGAGCCGAGTATGATTCAAAGTAGGATATTACTGTTGCGTGCTGAGGACCTTAGCTGAGGAGAAGCTTTTTGAAGACTTCTGGACCCTTGCTGGGGAAGAGCGTTATTGAGAGGCTGTCGGAGGCTTTTGCTGGGGGATCCATTGGGGATTGGAAGATTGTTATAGCCTGATGCTAAGGATTCATTGAGGAGCAGGGCTCTGTTATAGACTACTGCCAGGGAGTCTGGGGTCTTCCAATCTGCTGGGGATTTCCCAATGTTTGCCCCTCTGTTGGGGAGATGCTTTCTGGAGGATTCTTTGTTGAAGAATGCCTTGAGTAGATCGCCTGCTGGAGATATTCCCTGATGGAATCTCTGTTGGGGATACTAATCCGTTGAGTCCAGTGAGACTGATCGCTGCCGGATCTTGTTGCCAAACTGATTTTCAGCTTTTCTTCTCATTTTTTACCATTGGGATGACCAAGTCGTGAGGTTCGCATAATTTGTGCGCGATGAGGCCGTTGCCGGTTTTCCTCATGCCTGCGAAGCTAATTAATTTTGTCCCTTTTTTGCCCCTAATCACAAGACTAGGTCTGGGAGTCGCGTAACTTTTACGCAATGAGGCCGTTTCCGGTTTTCACTCATGCCCGCGATTTGTTTGAGGATTTGGATCTTCTCCCTTCATTGCCCTGATGGTCATTCGCTGAGGATTGATACTCCACTGGGGATATAGGTGTGATATTGCACTTGTACTCGCAGTTTCTAGGGGATCTGGGATGACTTAGAATAGGACGAAACGTTGGCTAGGGGACCGAAGTTTTGGACACCCTTTAATTTTTGTTGCAACTGACTTGCATGGGGGTTGTCTGTTGAAGATAAATTTTTTTGTTGGGCTCCACTGGGGATTGTCCTCTTTGGTAGAAGCTGATTGTTTTGGGATTCTTCCCTGTTTTTTTTTTTGGACGAGTTTTTTTTCTTTTTTTGGGAAGAGTCTTGGGAGAAGTTGATCTTGTTGGGGGGAAAGCCCGGAGAGATTATTTTTGCTCATAGGGTCCCTAACTTGGAAAATATTTCAGCTTCTATTTTGGAGTTTCCTTTGATGGAATATTTTGTAAACTTGATGTCAACTCCGTCGTGAAAATTGGGAGAATTTGTCTCTGTTTGGGGAGTGACTCTGTGGGGAAAAAGTTGTTCTTGTGGAGAGAGTTTTACGAAGAGGAAAAGATTCTGAGGGGGTAAGTCCCTTTTTACAACCGCACCTGATTTGTCAGGTTGCCTACGTACCCTTTGCAGGATCAGGTCATGACGTAGTTCAAGCAAATGCCCCAACTGGACGAGGGAGGGTGTCCCTGAAAGGTCTTTGTGAGAGAAAAGCTGTTAGGCTCGAAGGGCTAACTAGCGGATTTCATTGATTTTTGTAAAAAGGGTTTACATTGTTAGGGGTAAGGAGTGTGCCAATAACGGCCTCCTATCATTTCCCGGAGATCCTACGAGTACAAAGTGCCTGTCAGACCTAGACCCTAAGCGTAGTATCGTTTAACTTTGTCCATGTTGACGGACTCTGGGAGGTCTTCGTCATCCATACGTCCGAGTCCCAGGGCACCGCCAGAGAATTTGTCTCGGACTATGTATGGGCCTTCATAATTGGGTGTGAACTTGCCCCTTGGGTCAGGACGGTTTGGCAATATCTTCCGGAGAATCAAGTCACCGACTTCAATGCTTCGGGGCTTGACTTTCTTGTTAAAAACCCTAGTCATACGCCTCTGATAGGCTTGAGAATGATTCATGGCTTTCAGTCGTCGTTCTTCAATCAAGTTCAGCTGTTCATACCGGGTTTGTGCCCATTCAGATTCTGATATTTCTGCTTCCATTAACACGCGAAGTGATGGAATCTCTACCACGATGGGGAGGACTGCTTCCATACCATAGGCCAAAGAAAATGGTGTTGCCCCTGTTGAAGTTCTGATGGACGTTATGTAGGCCATGAGAGCGTACGGGGGCATCTCATGCCAGGCAGAATAATTGGTTGCCATCTTCTCAATGATCTTTTTCAGATTCTTATTGGCTGCTTCCACTGCTCCATTAGTCTGTGGCCTGTATGGTGTGGAGTTATGATGTTGAATCTTGAATTTTTGACAGAGGTCAGTCATCCCCTTATTACAGAAGTTGAGAGCGTTGTCTGTTACAATCTCGAATGGGACACCGTATCGGCAGATAATGTCTCTCTTCAAGAAACGTTGAACCACAGAGGCTGTGACGTTGGCATAAGAGGCTGCCTCGACCCATTTTGTGAAATAATCGATTGCAACCAGGATGAATCGATGTCCGTTAGATGCTTTCGGAGCTATGGGTCCGATGACATCAATGCCCCAAGTAGAGAAAGGCCAAGGAGTAGTCAGATTGTGTAGCCTTGTCGGCGGTGCATTGATCTTATCAGCATAAATCTGGCACTGGTGGCATTTTTGTACATGCTTGCAACAATCCGCTTCCATAGTAGACCAATAGTAGCCCAGTCTGAGAATTTTCTTAGATAACATCAACCCGTTCATGTGTGGGCCGCAAGTTCCTCCATGAACTTCTTCAACTACCTGTGCTGCTTCACTGGCATCGAGGCATCTGAGCCATATCAAGTTTGGCGATCTCTTGTATAAAATGCCCCCTAATAGGACAAACTGGATAACCAGTCTTCTGATTGCCCGACGGTCTATTTTTGTGGCATCGAGAGGGAAGGTCCCGTCCTCGAGGTACTGCTTGATGTCTGCATACCAAGGCTTGTTGTCATTCACTGTGTCCAGCTCGAGGCAGTAGACAGGCTGATTCTGTTGCTGAATTTCAATTGGCCAGAGCATGATGCCCCTGGGAATCTGTACCATAGAAGTGAGAGTAGCCAATGCGTCAGTAAATCTGTTATGGTTCCTGGATCGGTGACTGAAACTGATTCTTCTGAATCGAGTGATTAGTACATTGAGATAAGCTAGGTATGGGACCAGCCTGGCTTCTCGGATGGCCCAAGATTCATTTGCCTAACAGATTACCAAAGATGAGTCTCCGTAGACGTCTATCTCCTCAATTCCGATATCCAGGGCTTCTTTTAGTCCGGCTATGCATGCTTCGTATTCTGCTTCATTGTTGGAGCATCTGAATTTCAACTTTACAGAGATAGGGAGATGTGCCCCCTTGGGTGAGATTAGGACTGCTCCTGCCCCGTGTCCATGATTGTTGGCAGCTCCATCAAAGTATAAATCCCAGCCGGAGTATTCTTGCTCTTCTGCTTCTGCGTACAGGATGGCTTTGTCACGCCCCAAAATACCCCCTAGGAGTTAAGGGATACTTTAGAGGTGACTACGTGTACCTGTCAAACCATCCTGTAATGCAAGAGGCTAAACATAATATAATTCAATGAAAATCAGAGCGCGGAAACTAAACATAAGTGCGGAAGCATAAGCCAACTTTTTCTTTTCTTCTATAACTCCAAATAGTATTCCAAGTTAACATATACCAAATACAATCAAAGTAAAGGTGGACATGCCCACCTATCAAAATACAAAAAGGAACTCTCTAACCCTCTCCTCTCAACAGTAGTCGAGGTATGGCCACACATCCAAGTCCCCATCCTCCTGAGACTGCCATGGGATAGGTGGCTCCCTCTCCTCTACATACTCCTCCTCGACCCAAGGCTCGGGGTCGAGGACATCCACAGTACCTGCCGACATAAAAGTACGGCTGAGCATGGAATACTCAGCGAGTACAAACTACTAGCTAACCATAACAATAGCGAAAGCATAACAACAGTGAGCAATACAAGATATTAATTTAAAGCAATAGTGAAAGCATAAGATACATAGCCATATCTTGACATGCGTGTATGAATGGAAAAACCTCGGTAAAACTCATGTCTCGGAAACCCTTTTCGTGTCTCGGTCAAGTCATGTATGTGTATCGTGTCTTGTCTTGTATTTCATGTCTTGATTTGTTCTTGACTTGTATACTTGTGAGCCAGAGGCTAGCACCCTTCCTTGGGCTACCAACCTCCTTGTCATGTTCTTGTTCCATTTCTCTTGTGAGCCAGAGGCTTGTACCCTTCCTTGGGCTACCAACCTCCTTGTCATGTTCTTGTTTCATTTCACTTGTGAGCCAGAGGCTAGCACCCTTCCTGGGGCTACCAACCTCCTTGTCATGTTCTTGATTCATTTCACTTGTGAGCCAGAGGCTAGCACCCTTCCTGGGGCTACCAACCTCCTTGTCATGTTCTTGTTTCATTTCTCTTGTGAGCCAGAGGCTAGCACCCTTCCTTGGGCTACCAACCTCCTTGTCATGTTCTCTCTTGCATTTCATATACAAATACAATCTTGGAAAAACCCGGTTTCATGCATGCATGTGTGGTGTGTGTAACACTTGTAATATCATGATGACAATGTGACATGAAGAGTAGTGTATAGCAATTCAATCCACAGTATAACCATATAGGAATTTGAGTAATCTACGTGACATTTGAATAGTTCATCCTTCATAAGAACACATGCATAAAGTCTACTTTCATTTTCTTCATTTATGTCATTTATTCCTAGTTTAGGCATTTTGTCAAACACATAGCATGCAAGGTTCCTTGATGATTCATCTTCTTCTTTTTAGTGCCTACTTTCCATCCAAAAATCAAGGTATGTTCATTATTGGTAAAGTACCCATCCACCATTTCCATCACAAACATCACCCAACATACACCTCGGCATCCAATCGCCACATCAACACCCACACACATCCATACCTTTTTCTTATCTTATTTAGGTTCATTGGAGATGGTACATTTCATATGGGAGGCAAACATAATAGCATAAATCACATTTCATAAGGAAAACCTAGATTTATTGCTAGGGTAAGTTAGTAGGGTGTACTAACCTTAGATCAAGGTTTGATCTTGAAGAAACCTTGAAATAGAAGCTCTATTTGGAAGGAAGAACACCTTTGCTTGAAGGAGACTTGAGTTGGGGAAGAAACCCCTTTCAAAAACGTGCTTGGGTTGCTGCCCTAGCTTGGAGAATGGAACCCCACACGAGCTTGAGTTGAAATCTTGAAGAAAATGTGCTTGGGGACGATCTAGGGTCTTCACCCCTTTGATTTCTTCTCCAATGGAAAACCCTATTTGCAAATCCCCTTCTCCTCTCTCTCTATCTCTCAAAATCCTTAAGTGTTGTGAATGAAGCCCTAAAGGCTCGGGCAAGCCTTAAGGAGAAAGGGTTTAACCCCCAAAAGACGATAAAGCCCTTACTGAAATTTCTGCAAAAACGCGAAGACCGAGCGATCGGTGTTCATGACCGATCGATCGGTTGCCTACCGAGCGATCGGTGTTTATGACCGATCGACCGGTCAAAAACTCACTCTCTGGAAAATTTCCTCATACAAAATTTCTGACCGCGCGATAGCTACCGATCGATCGGTTATGGACCGATCGATCGCTGACTGGACCGAGCGATCGGTTCTCTGTATGTCTGGACTGTTTTGACCATATCTTTTGACTCGCTCGTCGGATTTCGACGATTCAACTTGCGTTGGGTTCGTCTTTCGAAAACGCACATTTCTGACGTTTCGGAATTTCCGATTTCTCCCTTATTTATTAATTAGACTACAAAACGGCCAATTAGCTACGAAGGTGCTATTCATTAAGGATGAAAAAGTCTGGGGTGCTACATTCTCCCCCCCTTACAAAAATTTCGTCCCCGAAATTTGGACGATACATATATGCACAAAATCAAAACAGAATTACAAGCCATATGCACAAGTCTATTCAAACAACTCGGGATACTTTGCTTTGACTTCGACTTCACGCTCCCACGTGGCTTCTTCTCGTGCATGATGTTGCCATTGCACGAGGACTAGCGGAATAGTCTTGTTGCGAAGCACTTGATCTCTCCTATCCAAAATTTGAACCGGCTTCTCCACTAAAGTGAGGTCCTCTCGGATCTCTATCGGATCAAGCTCGATGACATGAGAAGAATCCGAGATGTACTTCCGGAGCATAGAGACATGGAATACATTATGGACCGCCGCCATGTGAGCGGGCAAAGCAACACGGTAAGCCACCTCGCCAACTCGAGTAATGATCTCGAACGGACCCATATATCTCGGGCTAAGCTTGCCTCTCTTCCCGAATCGCATAACACCTTTGGTCGGTGAAATCCTTACAAACACAAAATCACCGACTCGGAATTCAAGATCCCTCCTTCGATTGTCGGCATAGCTTTTCTGTCTATCTTGTGCGGTCTTTAACCTCTCCCGGATAAGCTTGACCCTATCCGCGGTTTGTTCAATTAACTCGGGGCCCAAAATCTTTCTTTCTCCCACTTCATCCCAATACAACGGGGATCTACAACTCCTTCCGTACAAAGCCTCGAAAGGCGCCATTTGTATGCTTTCTTGATAACTGTTGTTGTAAGCGAATTCCACCAAAGGTAGGTGATCTTCCCAACTTCCCTTGAAATCTAGCATACATGCTCGGAGCATATCTTCAATAACCTGATTCACCCTCTCGGTTTGCCCGTCGGTCTGTGGGTGGAAAGCTGTGCTAAAGTCTAATCGGGAGCCCATTGCACCTTGAAAACTTTTCCAAAACCTGGATGTGAATCTTGGGTCTCTATCCGACACAATACTCACTGGCACCCCATGCAATCGGACTATTTCTTTGATGTATAGCTCCGCTAACTGGTTGGAGTTGAATGTAGTCCGGTACGGTAAGAAATGAGCGGACTTCGTGAGTCTATCAACAACTACCCATATAGCATCAGTCTTCCTAACCGTCTTCGGCAACCCCACGATGAAATCCATAGAGATATGTTCCCATTTCCACTCGGGAATAGGGAGGGACTGCAAAAGACCCGCCGGTCTCAAATGCTCCGCTTTCACCTGTTGGCACACCAAACACCGTGCCACATACTCCGCAACCTCCCTCTTCATGTTTCGCCACCAAAAGTGACTCTTGAGGTTCCGATACATCTTTGTCCCTCCGGGATGCACTGTATACTTAGACCGGTGAGCCTCGTCCATAATCTCTCTCCGAAGGTCTACATTGGCTGGGACACAAAGTCTTCCCTTGAATGTAATAGCACCTCGGCTAGTGAGAGAGAAGTCCGCACTACCCTTGGCCACTTCCTTATCCCGGAAAGCCAACAAGTCAGTGTCTGTGGCTTGATACTCTTGGATCAAGTCTATAAGGTACGGCCGAACTGTAACATTTGCCAAAACCGGACTGCGGACAGAATCGTTCACACTGATGTCTAGATTTGCCAAATCGTCTAACAGTCTCCATTCCCGCACCAACATGTGAGCCAACAACCCCGATGGTTTTCTACTCAGAGCGTCTGCCACCACATTTGCTTTTCCCGGGTGATATTGGATAGTGCACTCGTAGTCCTTTAAGAACTCAATCCAACGCCGTTGTCGTAAGTTTAACTCTTTTTGGGAAAAGAGATACTTGAGGCTCTTGTGGTCCGTGTACACATAGAACTCCACCCCGTACAGATGATGTCACCAAATTTTAAGTGCAAACACGACCGCCGCAAGCTCCAAGTCGTGAGTGGGGTAGTTCTTTTCATGCTCTTTCAACTGCCTTGATGCATAGGCAATGACTTTCTTGTGTTGCATTAGGACACACCCGAGTCCGACGTGCGAGGCATCACTATACACCTCATACCCAAAAGGTCCAGATGGCACAGTAAGGACAGGGGCTGTGGTGAGGCGTTTCTTCAACTCTTGGAAACTTACTTCACATCGGTCACTCCAACTGAACTTTGCATTTTTCCTTGTCAAGTAGGTGAGAGGTGCAGCCAAACTGGAGAATCCCTCCACAAATCTCCGGTAGTAGCCTGCCAATCCGAGGAAACTACGTATCTCCGTGACGCTCTTGGGCCTCTCCCAACTCATGACTGCCTCAACCTTGGCTGGATCTACAGAAATGCCCTCGGCCGACACCACGTGTCCAAGAAATGCGACCTTCTCTAACCAAAACTCGCACTTACTCAATTTGGCATATAGCCTATGCTCTCTCAACATCTCCAGAGCGAGGCGGAGGTCTCGTGCGTGATCTTCCCGTGTCTGGGAATACACCAAAATGTCATCAATGAATACAATCACGCATCGATCCAAGTAAGATCGGAACACCCGGTTCATCAAATCCATGAATGCCGCCGGTGCATTCGTCAGCCCAAAAGGCATGACAAGGAACTCGTAATGCCCATACCGAGTCCTAAAAGCCGTCTTCTGAACATCTTCCGCCTTGATCCTTAATTGGTGATACCCCGATCTAAGATCGATTTTGGAGAAGAATCTCGCTCCCTTCAGTTGGTCAAACAAGTCGTCTATCCTTGGCAAGGGATAACGATTCTTGATAGTTACCTTGTTCAACTGACGGTAGTCTATACACATCCTCATAGACCCGTCCTTCTTCTTCACAAAGAGAACCGGAGCTCCCCACGGCGAGACACTTGGTTGGATGAAACCAAGTTGTTGTAACTCCTCAATCTGCTTCTTTAATTCTTCAAGCTCTATAGGGGCCATTCTATATGGTGCCCTTGAAATCGGAGCGGTACCCGGAGCAAGCTCTATAGCGAATTCAATCTCTCTATCAGGAGGTAATCCGGGAAGTTCTTCCGGGAACACATCTAAGAACTCACTCACAACTGGAATAGCCGATGAGTTTTGTGCTTCTGGGTGTGCTATACTCAAGGCTGCGAGGCGAGCAATGTCCCTCTCTCTTAATCCTCGGAAGTGAAAAGGCTTACCCCCTTCCGGCTTGAAATTCACCATCTTTTCAAAACACGCAACATGCCCGTGATGGTTTGACAACCAATCCATCCCTAAGATGACATCAAAATCCAAGTCTTGAAAATCTAGGACGATGAGATCGGCTAACAGTTCATTCTCCCCACTTGAACCACACTATCCCCGAATATCTTGTCCGTATCAACTGACTTGCCGAGTGGAGTTGCAATGGTCAACTCCTGCTTTAACGGAGTAGCCTCAGTCAAAAATCCCTTTGCGAAACTAGGCGACACAAAGGAGTGAGTGGATCCTGTGTCGATCAACACTCGGGCAAGACATTCGTTTACTAACAAAGCGCCTGTGCGATTAAGTAATTACTATTAGTAGATTTCAAACAACGACAAGCATCATATATAGGTAACCCTTAGTATAAATAATCACATAATAAATCATAGAAATTTTACACAACTTAGACTCTAGAATTGTTGCGTACCTTGCACGACATCGTCGGATGCACGTGCGTCTCTCTCGGATAAGGCAAAGACTCGGCCCTGTGTGGCTGGGCGAGGAGGCCGGGTAGACTGTGAGGCCCTCGAAGCCTGAGAAGAGCTAGGCTGAGATGTCTGCCTAACCGGGGGCCTGCTCCCTGAAGACTGAGTTGGCAATTGACGCCGAGGACAATCTCTAATCATGTGGCCCTGGTCGCCACAATGAAAACAGCCTCCTGTAGCCTTCCGACATTCCCCTGCTGGATGCCTCCTTCCACAAAGGGTGCAGACATCATGTGAATAAGTGGGAGGAGTATAACCCGTAGCCTGAGTCACTGCGGGGCGAGGAGCATACGAGGTAGCCGGGCGAAAGGCCGGTGGAGCCAAAGGGCGGAGAGCCTGTGGTGCCGAGTACATCCTCTGTGACTGAGCCGGCCCTGCGAACTGATAAGACATAGTCCTAGCTCTCTTCTCCCCTGAACTACTAGACTGTCCCTTCTCTATTCCCCTTCTCTTTAAAGAACTCTTCGGAATTTGACTCGGCCAACAATGCCTTGTCTACAACTTCTGAATATGTCTCATGTCGGAACATTGAGACACGATCCTTGAGGTAGGCCTTCAACCCCCTCTCGAATTTCCGGGCCTTCATAGCCTCGGTAGCTATCATGTGTGGAGCAAATCGAGATAGCTCTGAGAACTTGGCTTCGTAAGCCGCTACAGACATATTACCTTGCTCCAAGGTAATAAATTCAATTTCTTTCTTTTCTTTCATCCCAACCGGAAAGTATTTCTTGTAGAAAACATCCAAGAATTCTCCCCATGTCCATTCTTGGCCTTGCCGGGTCAACTCTCGGGTCCGAAGTGCAGACTTCCACCAATGGTCGGCCTCGCCTTCAAGCATAAAGGCAGCCCATGTGACTCTCTCTACTTCCGTAGGTGCCAAAACCGAGAATATCTTCTCAAGTTGCCGAATCCAACCCTCGGCAATAAGTGGATCAATGCTTCCACAAAAAGTTGGAGGCCTCATCCTCCGGAAAGCTTCTATCCCGGCTTGGGCTCGGTTAGGAGGAGCCGGTATGAGTGCCGCATTAGGCGGAGTGGCCGGTTGCCTTGCCGCCAACATAGCCAAAGTCTCGGCTATGGATGCGAATGCTTGGGCAAAGTCGGGCTGATCATCACCCGATGGAGCATCACCTCCATTACCCCTCGTGTTGTACCCGCGACCCCGGGTATTGCGTCTCATGATTTCTCCTGAGAACGACAATACAGCATGAGTCTAACTTGGATACGCATTTAGTACAATTTTTTTTTTTTTTTTTTTTTTTTTTTTTTTTTTGCAATTCACTCAATACATATTCATCAAGCACATTTAATAAGTACAACACCAATAATGTACACATGGTATATAACAAAATAGCATAACATACAATCCGTGTTCCTAGCGTAGGATTCTATGTTCGGTTGAAGTTCAACCCATTTTGACTAAGACTAACTTGTTAGTCTATACTTGGAATACAACTCTCTCGAAGGTGATTCTAATACCTTGTTCAATCATCTAAGTGACCCTAGGGACTCTAATGCCTAGAGCTCTGATACCACTTCTGTCACGCCCCAAAATACCCCCTAGGAGTTAAGGGATACTTTAGAGGTGACTACGTGTACCTGTCAAACCATCCTGTAATGCAAGAGGCTAAACATAATATAATTCAATGAAAATCAGAGCGCGGAAACTAAACATAAGTGCGGAAGCATAAGCCAACTTTTCTTTTCTTCTATAACTCCAAAATAGTATTCCAAGTTAACATATACCAAATACAATCAAAGTAAAGGTGGACATGCCCCACCTATCAAAATACAAAAGGAACTCTCTAACCCTCTTCCTCTCAACAGTAGTCGAGGTATGGCCACACATCCAAGTCCCCATCCTCCTGAGACTGCCATGGGATAGGTGGCTCCCTCTCTCTACATACTCCTCCTCGACCCAAGGCTCGGGGTCGAGGACATCCACAGTACCTGCGACATAAAAGTACGGCTGAGCATGGAATACTCAGCGAGTACAAACTACTAGCTAACCATAACAATAGCGAAGCATAACAACAGTGAGCAATACAAGATATTAATTTAAAGCAATAGTGAAAGCATAAGATACATAGCCATATCTTGACATGCGTGTATGAATGGAAAAACCTCGGTTAAAACTCATGTCTCGGAAACCCTTTTCGTGTCTCGGTCAAGTCATGTATGTGTATCGTGTCTTGTCTTGTATTTCATGTCTTGATTTGTTCTGACTTGTATACTTGTGAGCCAGAGGCTAGCACCCTTCCTTGGGCTACCAACCTCCTTGTCATGTTCTTGTTCCATTTCTCTTGTGAGCCAGAGGCTTGTACCCTTCCTTGGGCTACCAACCTCCTTGTCATGTTCTTGTTTCATTTCACTGTGAGCCAGAGGCTAGCACCCTTCCTGGGGCTACCAACCTCCTTGTCATGTTCTTGATTCATTTCACTTGTGAGCCAGAGGCTAGCACCCTTCCTGGGGCTACCAACCTCCTTTGTCATGTTCTTGTTTCATTTCTCTTGTGAGCCAGAGGCTAGCACCCTCCTTGGGCTACCAACTCCTGTCATGTTCTCTCTTGCATTTCATATACAAATACAATCTTGGAAAAACCCGGTTTCATGCATGCATGTGTGGGTTGTGTAACACTTGTAATATCATGATGACATTGTGACATGAAGAGTAGTGTATAGCAATTCAATCCACAGTATAACCATATAGGAATTTGAGTAATCTACGTGACATTTGAATAGTTCATCCTTCATAAGAACACATGCATAAAGTCTACTTTCATTTTCTTCATTTATGTCATTTATTCCTAGTTTAGGCATTTTGTCAAACACATAGCATGCAAGGTTCCTTGATGATTCATCTTCTTCTTTTTAGTGCCTACTTTCCATCCAAAAATCAAGGTATGTTCATTATTGGTAAAGTACCCATCCACCATTTCCATCACAAACATCACCCCAACATACACCTCGGCATCCAATCGCCACATCAACACCCACACACATCCATACCTTTTTCTTATCTTATTTAGGTTCTATTGGAGATGGTACATTTCATATGGGAGGCAAACATAATAGCATAAATCACATTCATAAGGAAAACCTAGATTTATTGCTAGGGTAAGTTAGTAGGGTGTACTAACCTTAGATCAAGGGTTGATCTTGAAGAAACCTTGAAATAGAAGCTCTATTTGGAAGGAAGAACACCTTTGCTTGAAGGAGACTTGAGTTGGGGAAGAAACCCCTTTCAAAACGTGCTTGGGTTGCTGCCCTAGCTTGGAGAATGGAACCCCACACGAGCTTGAGTTGAAATCTTGAAGAAAATGTGCTTGGGGACGATCTAGGGTCTTCACCCCTTTGATTTCTTCTCCAATGGAAAACCCTATTTGCAAATCCCCTTCTCCTCTCTCTCTATCTCTCAAAATCCCTTAAGTGTTGTGAATGAAGCCCTAAAGGCTTGGGCAAGCCTTAAGGAGAAAGGGTTTAACCCCCCAAAAGACGATAAAGCCCTTACTGAAATTTCTGCACAAAACACGAAGACCGATTGCGATCGGTGTCATGACCGATCGATCGGTTGCCTACCGAGCGATCGGTGTTTATGACCGATCGACCGGTCAAAAACTCACTCTCTGGAAAATTTCCCCATACAAAATTTCTGACCGCGCGATAGCTACCGATCGATCGGTTATGGACCGATCGATCGCTGACTGGACCGAGCGATCGGTTCTCTGTATGTCTGGACTGTTTTGACCATATCTTTTGACTCGCTCGTCGGATTTCGACGATTCAACTTGGGTTGGGTTCGTCTTTCGAAAACGCACATTTCTGACATTTCGGAATTTCCGATTTCTCCCTTATTTATTAATTAGACTACAAAACGGCCAATTAGCTACGAAGGTGCTATTCATTAAGGATGAAAAAGTCCGGGGTGCTACAGGCTTTGTCTAGAAACTGATCATGTATAGACACATAGTCTTGTGTTGGGCTGTAGGCCAAGTGATCTGCAATCACCTGCCCCTTGATTGACTTTTGAGTCATGTACGTAATGTCGAATTCAGACAACATCATAAGCCATCGGGCAGTCCTTCCGATAGTGGCTGACTTTTCCAGTAGATATTTGAGTGGGTCCATCCGGGAGATCAGAATTACCGGGTAGGAAAGTAAATAATGCCGAAGACGGTGAGTAGCCCAAACCAGTGCCAGACATGTTTTCTCCAGCGGGCTATACCTTCCTTCGTACTCTAGTAAACGCTTACTGATGTAGTAAATGGCCTGTTCTGTTCTGCCTGTCTCATCATGCTGTGCCAAGACGCACCCCATAGAGGTTTCTTGTACTAAGATATAGAGTAGTAGGGGTCGTCCCGGCGTAAGAGGCACAAGTACTGGAGGATTCAGAAGGTACTGCTTAATTCTGTCAAAGGCTTCTTGGCATTCGGCTGTCCAAACTGTCGGGGTATTCTTCCGAAGAAGCTTGAAGATCAGTTCACAGATCGGAGTGAGCTGAGAAATAAATCGGCTGATGTACTGAATTCGGCCCAGGAAACCACGGATCTCCTTTTCAGTTTGTGGTGTTGGCATTTCGATGATGGCTCTGGCTTTAGCTGGATCGACCTCAATGCCTCTTTTGCTGACTATGAAGCCGAGGAACTTTCCTGATGAGGCTCCAAAGATGCCTTTGACTGGGTTCAGTCTTAGGCCGAATTCTCTGATTCTACACAGAGTCTTTTAGATCTTCAGGGGTATTGCCTGGCAGTAGGTGATTTGACGATCATGTCATCCACATAAATTTCAGCTATCTTGTGGATCATGTCATGGAAAAGTGCCGTCATGGCCCTCTGATAGGTTGCCCCTGCGTTCTTGAGTCCGAATGGCATGACCTTGTAGCAGAACGTGCCACAAGGTGTGATGTAAGGAAGTTTTCTCCATATCTTCTTCTGTCATTTCGATTTGGTTATACCCAGAGAACCATCCATGAACGAGAGCATCTCATGCCTTGCAGTATTGTCGACTAGGATATCGACTGTGGGGAGAGGGAAGTTCTCCTTAGGGCTTAGCCTTATTCAGGATTCCGCAATCGATGCCACATTCGGACTTTTCCATCCTTTTTGGGTACCGGCACGATGTTGGCCAACCATCCAGGGTAGTTTGTACTACCAAGAAGCCTGCATGATCTGCTTCTCTACCTCTCTTGACTTTTTTGTGACTATTCGGGCTCTCATCCGTCTCAGTTTCTGCTTAACCGGTCTGACATCCGGGTCAGGGGCAGTCTGTTGTACCACCAATGCTGGGTCTAGGCCAGGCATGTCTGCATATGACCAGGCAAAGACATCACTATAGCTTTTCAGGAAGCTGATCATATTTGTTCTTTGTTGTGGGCTCATAGTTGTACCAATCTGAACCAGCTGAGGATTGTCTTCGGAGCCCAGGTTTACTGTCTCGGTATCCTTGATGTTCGACTGTAGTAGCCCTTCACTGCGTTCTAGCAGGTCCAAAATCTCCTGAGGCGGTTCCTCATCCTGTTCTGTTTCCTGCTCTGAGTCATACTCAACTTCTGAAAGCTCCAGGAGGGTTTGAGGGGTAGCCTTGTCGGAGGCGATTTCCTGGCAAATTATTAATCTTAGTTTAGCATGCTTATGTTTTGTTGGCTTCAGGACACTAGGCCTTCCAAGGGAAGAGTCCGTGTGATTTCGTCATTAACCGAATGCAAATATTTTTGAAAAACATGTTTTTGAGTCAAAATCCAGATTTTCATTGATAAAAAAAAGTTGACTGTTTACAAAATTGACTCAATGAAACAAAAAGAGGCCTATAGTTGGCCGACATTTTGGACTTTTGCAACGGGAGCAAAGAGAGATAGATTAAGAAGAAGAGGGGAATGATACTGCATTACTGTTTGATCTGAGCCAGTGCCTATTGCCCTGGGAGTCTGGCTTTCGCCCTTGCCTGGCGGAACGCCTCATGGTGGGCAGTGCTCAGTCCCGCAATCCGGATTAGTGGTAGGGTGGTTGGTTGGGTGACTAGTGGAATATGCTCTCTGCGTGCTGTGTAGATGGTGCACACGGCTATTCTCCGCTGACTGCTCTGCTTCTGCCTTCTGTATCCTTCAACAGTCATCTTCTTCGAAACATCTCGCAGGTCTAATGCGGAATACCTCCGGCTTTCTAGGAAGCTCCATGAAGTATTGCAGGTGGGCAGGGTTAAGGGTAGGATATTCGGTAACTCGTGCAAGAGCGGTTCTGGGTCATTTTTGTACGCTTGCCTATGGGGACGGTTGATCTGAAATGTGTGGTCTTGGGGATTCATTTTGGCGCGCGACTGGCTACTCTTCTTGTCATGCATTGTTAAGATAGTCCTCGTACATTGGGTTTTGTATCATCATCCAAAAATGGAGGTGTGTACGTGTAGGGCAGGGCTATCTCTTCTCATTGCCGTACCGCTTGTTCCTGAGCGCGCCAGGGCCTCGACCCGGAATGGGCCTGGTAATTGCACATCTTTGGGGTCGGACACAATACATTTTATAAATGGGAGGTACTGGGCTTGGCTTGTTCTGCGTTCGCAGCTTGGGGCTGATTGAGCTGATCTCGGCTCAACTGTAGGTCATGTAAGTTGTACGCTTGACGCTGAGGCTCCTGAATGCCGCCGAATAGAACTTGGCGCATCTCCTGCATAAAAAAAGAAAGATGGAATGACGACTAGTTGGCTCATTGCCTAGGTATGAACTTGATTCTTTGGTGGCATAAAGAAAAAAAAAAAAAAAAAGGATGAGGATGGATGACACCGACGCCCGAATGAATCCACGAGCGCTCCCTAGAGTAAGGTGAATGATGGCAGGTACATTTCAGCGACTTGGAAATTCGTCAAGACGCTGAGCCGTTCCAACCGCGATGGGTTAGGAGTCAGATATCTGCGCGCTTAAGTTCTGCCTTTGTGGTATATCAAAGCAGCTTATAGTCATGAGGTCTCCCTTCGTTGTAACATGGGCTGGGTAGGCTCAAAAACCCATCTTTGCAAGTGGTGG